>JAUELE010110886.1:17707-51710 GCA_031471655.1 Diodora aspera
CCCCCCCCCCCCCCCCCCCCCCCCCCCCCCCCCCCCCCCGCGAAAACTTATAATAACTAAAAATGGCACAGATCTTCGTTACGGGTCATGTAAAAAAGAACATTTGCTTCGCGAGGGGCCATGAAAAAGTAATAGAGAAAATGTGGTAGGTCATCAAATTGGTAACATGCCTTTAGGAAACGTCCCCCCCCCCCACCCACTCCTCCCACCATAATTAAAGACCGTTTCGAAGTTAACTTATGCATGAAGAAATTCTCTTGAGGGTTGACTGGAGATTTGAAAAAAAGTTTTCGAAAATGACCTTTCTTAGTTCAGCTTCACGGTGTGGATCTACAAAGTGAAAGGTGAAGACCGAAGACGTTCTTGAACGCAAACGCATCACTCTGGTGTCAGTATGTCACGATTCCTTCTGACCTAAAAGGCAAGCAGGGCATGACCTGGAGGAGATGCCCGAGGCTGGGTATTGTCGGCGTTCCCACGTGTCTCGAGATAAGTATTGCACAGTTCGAGGAAGCACAACAGCGGTTTGTGCAATTCATACACTCTTTGCGCCGCCACTGAAAAGCCCATCTGGTGTCGAGTCGTCGTCCAGCTGTACACGGGCGCATTTGATTTGCATATTCCAGAACCTGGTTGCAGGGGTACATTATTAATATTTTAATTTTTACCTTTTATGTATATCTTACAAACATCACACTCAAATTAAGGGTTTATTGATTTTGAAACCCTTATATATGTGAAAATGTGGGTAAAAAAAATTAAAATTCACAATAATGACGTTTATTTGAAGTCATTAACATAACCCTAAGCAATAATATCATCAAACTTGAGTTGAATTGGTGAAAAATCTATCACTTTGCGGGATTTTCTTTTTCATACAATGAATCGCTGAATGAAAGGTGTCTGGAATACATTGCAGAAATAAATGTCTTCAAATTTGATCAAACTTTTAAATTTTATTTTACAACCAGTTACCCGTTAACAAATATAAACAATTGGCAAAGATTCAGTTCCTATTAAAGGCTAATTCAATATCTGTTGTATTATATGCTATTCTGGTTTGATCTGTCAAAGTTGTATGGATGTTATCAAACACGACGAGTCATTTAAGGCCGCTTCTGTCAGTCTCGCCAAATCTGATTGTTCTTCCGAACGACACCTGCTTTACAATCTTTGATATGAGATACAAAACTGTCAAAAGAAATAATGTTGTCAAAAAATGGCCAAGTTCACTCGAGCAGGCTTAACCTGAACTCCGACAGGGGACCGCAAAAGAAAAGACCCCAAAGAAAACTTTCCCTGTACTGCGTGCGCGCTCGGCTTGGGAATATTACATCAAGGCAGTGTGAAATGTATACTGTTGTTGGCGAGAAAGGCAGGGAAACGAGCGCTGTGATAGATCTGGTAAATGCAAAAGCGCAGGTTCCGTGCAATCGGTGCATCGTCGAAAATAGCAAGGTTTTCTCCGTCTTTCCGGTTCCCTTTCATTGACGAAGTGCTTATTCCAGTCAATTTAAGAAGGTTGAAACATATACACCATACGTGTGGTGATCGCCAGACTTTGTAATGTTGAAAGACTGCTGTATTACTATTAGTGAACATTACAACATGTTAGAAACATGGGAACATTATGCTATTTTGCACTGTACATTCCAACAATTTTCATATACTCTGAGTTAAAAACTTACCTTTTATAACTGATGAAAAAATATTAATTTTGAACTGAATATTAATTCAATACAAATTTTCGATATTTTCATGAAAGCTTGAACAAATGTTAATTTTTAATTAAGTTTTAGTTACGAAACTAATTTGTATATTTTGTTGCAAACTAGGAAAGTAATCTGCAAAGTTATAAATTGAAAACATAATCTGAACGTCAAGTGTGGTATTGAAGATGCAGGAAGATTTATTGTAAACTTAAGGAACAAGGTTTGCTTCAATATACTTTTTGAATGAATTGTGTACAGCAAATGACAATCTCTGCTTCTTAACTCTCATTATCAATACATGAAACCCTCTAGACATTTCTGTTGCTGCATGCTAGATATACAAAGGACATCGTAATATTGCGAGTTTTTAATTACCGTTTTCCATTGATACCATCGAGCATAAACTTCAATTAGATTAGTTCCAAGCGATTTCCTCGAACCCAATACATTTCCAAATGACTACTGTACACACTAAGCTGTGAAAAAGACAAAGGACGTGTCTAAATGTTCGAATGATTAGATCCGATTGCCTGGTCTACAGTTTTCATTTATTACGTCACGAAGATACGAAAGCCAAGAGTTTGCTTGCTTTATACTGCTTATGTTGAGAAATGTCTAATGAACGGCAACTGTGCCGCCGCCGCCACCGCTTCCGTCGCATCAGTCGTGCACATTGTATCCTGACTAATTTGCTTAGAATTACAGCGTTGTGTAAGGACTAAAGGAACTCGCTTACAACAACGTAATTTACTTCAACGGTAAGTACACAAACATTTTTATAACTCAAACAAGGAACAGAAGTAAATTAATAGACGTTCTAGACTTTTTGCTTGATAAGGATTTATTCATTTTACTTCAAGACAGGCAGAGCGTAGTCATGGAGTGGTGTCTTAACTTAATTTCATTACATAACAACTTCGTCGTCTTCTCTTGCGTTGTAATATTCCAAGCACGAAGCAAGTTGACCCGACGACTAGACAGCCTTTTGTGGTGTAACCTCTTTTCTGTGTATGAATAGCATGAGTATTTACCCAACGACACCCGTATATCGTCCGTGAAGGCGGGTAGAACCTTCTTGACAAAAGGACCCCTGATGTCGTGATATACCAGGCTTTGTATAGAGCATCTCTCCCGTCTTGCAATCGTCTGGTGATGCCCAGCTAAGGTGGAGCACTGGTTCAGAACGAGGTCGCACGGGGTTAATTTGCATAGGCGGGAGACAAGTTTTTTAACCGGATTATTTTTTGGTCGAAATGTACACACGCTCAAAGCCGTTTGTACTACTCTCGTTTCTGAACCTGATAGACAGATTTCTATTGAAATGTCAACAACAACATGCTTGAGACCTGGGCGAGAAGAAAGAACCCTCGTAAGAAGGAGGATATTTATTTTCCAGCAACATACTTAGATCTCTCTTCGCGGATCAGGCTGCCAGCACCACGAGACTTACGTAGAAGTGCATGCTCTCTTGAAGCACTTGCTGTCGATTGAAATTTAGTCTTAATTTAATTTTAAAAGCCCATAACTAAACTGTCAAACACAGTCAGTAATGTTGATGTCAATGAAGAAGGTATAATCGTTATCAAATATCTCGTAAAGAGAATGAAAAAAGTGCATAAAGCCACATACATCAGGTTCTCTGAAACATTATAAGATGAGATATGTGAACACATGATTATATTCATGCTTTGTATTAAGTTCTTAAGTGTGACCCTCTAATTTAAAATAACTTTTTGCACCGATATAAGCAGTGGCACGAGCATTTATGCTTAACTTGCTGAACGTTTGTGCACACAGAAAAATATGAATAATTGTCATTTTTCTACATTTTATGTGATATTAACATATTCGTTTCTTCATTCTATCGCTGCTTATTTTGTATCAAGCTCAGTAATGCTGTTATCAACATTTTGGGTCTGTAAATCTGCACAGAAATATCGGAAGAATAGAGAACAGTGATATAGGAAGTTTACAACGTATATGGTTTAAATAAGTATCAGTACTAGTATACCCTCTCTCTCTCTCCCTCCTCTCTCTTTCCTCTCTCTCGCTCTCTCAAAGAAGTACATTATATATCTCATTAATATCACTTAACATACGTACGTTCCACGTAATTAAATCACTGCACTGTAACACCACGAAGTTAATAGTGGACACACCTTCATGTCCCAATACTAAATTCGTTTTTGCTTGGAAATTGTTGAGTGCGTGTTCCGGAGTAACGGCATGGAGGGAGCCGGAGGGAATGGCCCTTGTGGAATGTAGACAATGACTGGATACTAACTGGTTTATCACTGTCCCGAGACACCCAACTACTCTAATCAACAGACACGATGAACCATCGCTAATAAGGACAAATTAATTTGCATGGTAGATCAATTTAACACTGCCACAGTCAGAGGCGTGCACTCCAAACACCTCGGTCAAGGTGGTCACTTGGTGTCGTGAACCTGGCTGGACTTTGGTCTGATGGTCAAGCAGGGTGCTGTGGTCAACTGGTCAGACAGACAATTTTATTAGTAAATTACTTATTACTTATTTGTACTTATGTATAGGCTGATATCTTACATTTTTGTCAATTTAATTTTAATTTACATTGATGTAATGATACATTGATACATGTTGCTCACATGCAACAAATTATATATTCATTTATTTGAAATTGGAATTGACAAGATTTTTTTAGGTTTTTAGAAGCTGTATCAAATTATAATTCACTCCCATATAAATACTAGCAAACAATTATATTTTCAAAATTTTAGTCACATAGTTCTGCTCACGAAGTGTAATCCTACGGTTTAACTGGAGATGGGTATGAGACTTGATGCATAAACGAATGTATTAAAAACTTTAACATTTAATAAATGTTCCCATATTTGTTTCATTGTATTTTAAATCGAGTTGACGCAATTTGGATTTCTATCAGAATGTTTTTATATTACTTTAAATAAAATAGTGAAATAGAAAAGCCAAAATATATACAATGATTCTGTTTTAAATAGTACACTGCTCCACATTTCATTGAGTTAGATTAGATATCAAATATAGACGCTTGTATTCGAAATATCTATTTCAATATTACAAGTAGTGAACTGGTGAGCGTGAGAATAATTTTATCTTAGTATACAAATCAGAATATGCATACAGCTCGAGTATTGCATGGGTCTTCTCTATAGACTCCACGTCTCGCAACACATCCCAATTCAAAGGAAACAAAATCAACTTGTTTCTCCTGTTTCATGCACCATGCACAAACAACAATACATGTATATTGTTTGACTTCAAGTACAAATATTTATAAAAGTTGATGAAAAGTATTTCAATACAAAAACGTTATCAGACATGCGTAGGTTTTATTCATAGAGGGAATGACATGTAATTTTCCTAAGGGGAGATTTCTTTGCAGAACCTTAATATATATTCCCACTGACACATCCATTGGGATTTCGTGCCCAAAATATTCTACCGAGTATATACTAGAAACAGAAATAAATATTCATCACAAAAATGTGCGGTTTTCAAATTCGTATGACAAGTTTAGGTTTTATTAACTGACCGGAAGAGAAATGAGAGTCGATAAAAATGTATAATATTCATAAGCTATATTATATTCCTGATCAATGAAAAGATTAAAGTACAAATGTTGAGTCGAGTTGACACTGTAAGCGCATATGGGGCACTCCTTCAAGAGCGTGGAGAATTTTCAAGCCATTTGTAAATAGCCTTATTATTATTATAAGCATTTCTACAAATATTTAATAAGTTTACATAAAATACATCCCGATTGTGAAATAGCATTTTAACAGTTTGGTCGAAATTTGTAAAATTATTTGCAACTACTCTTTTAAATTCCAGTTTATATGAAGTATTTTACAGAAGAAAAATATAATTGTAATAAAACTAATATTCTAAATGACATAGTTAAAAGTTATATAAAGTCGTTGAAGGACTTTTGAACAAAAAGAGAATTAGAGAATTTTCAAAGATACATGTGTGTATCACCTTCTTTCTCCTAAATTAACTTCAGTTGTTCTTTTGTTATATACGATGTCAGTGGCTTCAGTTAGACATCCATGCTTCAAGCCTCTCAGTCGTTGTATATTTCATGGTCAAGTAAATTAGATTTCCTGTTTGGAGCCTTGCTTTAACCCCAGCAGGCCATTCGTCTTTCTTCAAGCTACAAATAATTTAATTACGTCCGAGCGGTCAGTCGGAGAAGCGATTTCCCTCGAAGAACCGTTATCAGGTACTGACCGTGGCCAGAGATCGGTCACCTCTCCCTTCCAGCTGACCATTGCCCTCAGCTGACCACTCGGGAGCTTGGCTGACCACAGAGCGTCTAATTCTGATTGAAATGCAAATCTGGCTTCTCGCTAACTTAATGAAGAAGCAAAAGGAAGGTGAAGAAGCGTCCATATGTTTATAACTACTGAAATAAAACGTGTCAATCTCACTTGTAGTCAATATCCATTCCATGTCTAAGAGTATTTTGAACTTAGTATAGGTGTTGTCATAAATTAATTTTGTTTTTAAATGTTGGTAGAAAAATATTTATATTTTGCGTTTTTCATATTCAAAATATATATCTCTCATAATATATAAATTCAAAAGAATACATTTAATGATAATAAGACCAAATGTTTCGGTACGTTCTTCAATAATGATTGACCAACTTGTAAAACAATCTGCATGTTATTGTAAAAAAGTAGTTGTAATAAACTAAAGTTGAAATTTAACTTTAAAGCCGCTTAACTACAGCAACCTTATTAACTCAGCAGTTAGATGCTATTCAAAGCGTGAACACTGAAGAAAGCAAATGCATCTAAAAGCAACATACTTTCTATCATATACGGGCTGGCAGACTAACATTTAGTCCCAGAAATAAGCTTAATCTACAAAATTAGATTTAAAAAACAGCTTAATAAGCTTAATCTACAAAAATATAAATAAAATCAGAAAAGGAGCCCAGAGATATTCTTAATTTCTAGAGCTGAGAATCCATAAATTTGCTAAATATCTAGACTTGGGCAGGCTCCATTGTCTTTGTATGCTCTAGGGTCTGGGAGACAGACTAACGGCGTGGATGTTTAATAGTTTTACATAACAGAAAGAAAACTATTTATAAGACAAACTTCTGACAAAAAGATAAATAGTTGAGAAGAATAATTAGTTATCATTATCAGAAATATATTTAACACATGCATCGCGTTCCTCGATTCTTTTTATACAGAATATTTTAAAATATTACTGATTTTTATTTATGTGTTTGTATTCACTAAACAATCCATTCATCAAAAATACACAGTGATATTTGTACGAGTCGAATATGAATTTACTGTACAGCCATAGCGCAATACTAAAATATTCCAGAGTAATGTCCATGTACATTTATAATTTGATATAATCTTTTGCTGTAATATCTAGAACAGATCCAAATGTAGTAACATCAGTGAAAATATTATATCCAAATAGGAATCACCAGCTGAAGTATATAGCTTTCGTCTGAAAACACGAATATCTTGGTGTTTTAACGAGTATCAATAGAAGGAACAATATCGCCATTAGTGTGGTGTTCTCGGCGCAAATTACCTTGACATTCTATCACAAAGTATTAAATCCCGATTAGTCTCTGGTTTCAATTGATACAAGGCAAACAGATCTGGGTGAAATCCTTGTACATCAGTGAAACCCTGTTTAATGTGTTTGTGCTGGATCTCAACTATAACAACATATTTCGGTAAATCAATTTTGATGTTCTTAAGGTAATCACTTATCGCATCGTAATTCAATCGAGTATGACATGGCCTGTCACTTTTCCCCCTCTCCATCGTTAATGCCTATCCAAAGGAGTGGGCAGTCTTGACCTATAGATATTGGACCTTGTCCTCCGACCACGGATGACCCTCCACACTCGACTCTGGTCAACTGACATGTCAAGTCGTCTTCGCGCCGAGGCTCTCCAAAAAAGTTGTTTTATTAGTTAATACTAACTCGTAAATCATTTTTTTTAAAATTATTCTTCAGTTTTACTGCACATACGACCTGCCTTCAATCTGTTCTAAACGAATCTGTTCTAACAGGCAGTAGGGTTGTATTGTCCCTAGGGAGTTGAACAAATGTGGATTGCGAATGATCAGGGCATCACTAAATTTATTATGTCACGCGCTTAGAACTCGCCCTTTGGTGGTGTGGATTTACTGCTCATTATAAGTGTTATTATTATTTAGAGGTTTAAAAAGGTAAATATGCAGCAGAGACGGATCGGGTGGTCCTGGCACAGTCACTCCCCAAGGGATCATCATCAGTCAGCTCAGGTACCCTCGGGCCCTCTACACACAACCCAGACAGCGAATGGGACCGGCGCCCAGGAAGCGCTGCCTAGTCGAACCCACCAATAACCTTGCGCAAAATATGGAGACTCCCCAACACAGCCTTCTGCATTACACAGACTCTCAGAAAGGCTGTGCTCTCGGTATTATTATAATAATTATTATTATTATCATTATTATTAAATACACTTCCATCTTATGCAGAGTATTAGGTACATACCACCGATGTGCACTCACATTGCTTCTTGATGAATTACAACACCCAGCCGTGTGCGCAAATGATGAAAGTAAGTAATAAACTATTACAGCATATTAGTTATACATATGACGGAGATCAAAGTACAAGGAAAATGTCACCGCCCGGGGGCCAGGAGATACCACTAGTGCTGTAGAACATAGCACCGCTCGGGGGCCAGGAGATACGGCTAGTGCTGTAGAACATTGTAGTTCTCCTTATTTATTTGTAATTAGACTTTGTCAAGACCCTGGGTCGGAGCACAGACTGCATTGCATACGTTTGTCAAGACCCTGGGTCAAAGAACGCACTAAACTTTATCATTTTGTCAATACTCTGGGTCAAATCACAGACTTAACTTTAGACTTGTCAAGACCCTGGGTTAGAGCGCAGACTTCATACTTTTGTCAAGACCCTGGGTTAGAGCGCAGACTGAATATACTTTTGTCAAGACCCTGGGTTAGAGCGCAGACGTCATACTTTTGTCAAGACCCTGGGTTAAAGCGCAGACTGAATATACGTTTGTCAAGACCCTGGGTTAGAGCGTAGACTTCATACCTTTGTCAAAACCCTGGGTTAGAGCGCAGACTGAATATACTTTTGTCAAGACCCTGGGTTAGAGCGCAGACTTCATACTTTTGTCAAGACTCTGGGTGAGAGCGCAGACTTCATACTTTTGTCAAGACCCTGGGTTAGAGTGCAGACTTCATACTTTTGTCAAGACCCTGGGTTAGAGCGCAGACTTCATACTTTTGTCAAGACCCTGGGTTAGAGTGCAGATTTAATACTTTTGTCAAGACCCTGGGTAAGAGCGCAGACTGAATATACTTTTGTCAAGACCCTGGGTTAGAGCGTAGACTTCATACTTTTGTCAAGACCCTCCATGGGTTAGAGCGCAGACTAAATATACTTTTGTCAAGGACCTGGGTAGAGCGTAGACTTCATACCTTTGTCAAGACTCTGGGTTAGAGCGTTATCTTTTTATCAAGACCTAGGGTCAGAGCACACGCACTGAACTTTAGACTTTTGTCAAGACCCTGAATGAAAGCTCAGACTTAACTTTATCCTTTTGTCAAGAGCCGGGGTTAGGGTTTAGAAAACTGAACCCCCTCTTACTACATAAATTCTTCTATCTGCATAGTTTTGATTTAGAACCAGACCGAAAAGGAAATGTTTTTTTAGAAGAGTAATATTCTGTCTTAATATATTTCAGGAATTCAGGGTCTTGACAAACGTTAAAGTGAAATCCAACTTTGATACTCCCGCTAGACTGTCATAAAAAGCCCGAGTGCTAAGACACAGCTAGGAAAAGAAATGTTAATATTCTACCTACACCCTTAAATATATTTGAGGTACCATCAGCCTTGAGTCTTGACAAAATTTGAATGCTTAAGCCTGTTAAAGGAAATGTATTCCCAGAGGAGCAATACTTTCTCTTGTTTCCCCTTTCAGTAAGTGTACAGCAACCTAAGGGTCTTGCAATACAAGTCTTCACGTCTAACTGCTGTCGAACTGTACAACTGTACCAGCACATTATCCTTGACTGAGAGTGATATTTACATATGTTAATACCGCATGCTATTAAGTAATAGAAAGAGCTCACATAATAATGACTGTTTATTATGTTTGGATTGCCACATCATGTCAGCATTGTTTAACCCGTGCCTGTTTCATGCGTATATGCGTAATGATATGGAAATAGGAGTTCACTCCTGACACATGGCGTCCCAGCTTGGTGCCGTTTTGCAATTACATTTAATTTGAAACCGACCCTATGTTTGTATATTACGTACGTCTGATCAACTCCCTGTTCAGTTCTATTATGCAGTCATACCAAAAGAAGTCAGTTATCAGATACCCTAAATAGCTTCCCTCAACAGAAGGATAATTTTCCATTTATCATCGACTCTTACGTACATTATATCTCATCATCTCTATAATAAGAATAAATTATCCTTTTGACCTTTTGGATTAAAAGTCAGAACTCCTATCTGCCTTTCAAACAAGTATTCTGGTGTTCGCAATAAAAATTCCACAGGAATACTGTTGGGGTTTTAAAAATCGCGAATCATCGATAGAACACTGGTCTTTGTGTATGGGAAACATGACGTGAATGGAACTATAGCAAGGAAACTAAGTTGAAATTGTTGTTGGTTGAACTTTGTAAGCTCTTAATTCTTTTAAACTGACTCAATTTTACCGTGACAATTCGGTTATATTTAGCTGTCAGCTGTGATAGTCTGTCAGAGAAGTCGTTATGGGGCATTATTTTTATAGAGTGAGTCACCGGGGCATGATAATACTTAAACTTAGTCTGGTGATTTGAGAGTATTACGTATGTATTTATAGATCATTAAATGGTCGGTTTGGTAGTCAGCCGTGCGCTACTGCGGGCACATAGTAATACGTACAATGCATTGCATTCAATAATTGTTCAAGACTGGCTAAGTAAAAGTTTGATAATGCGTTCATTATAACAAGAAGTGCATGTACAGGAACTTTGGATTGCTTGAGATAATTGTACACTATTAAATCGTTTACTGATTACTCCTTGGATGCAATAGTCACCGTACAGCTAGAACGTGTATAAAACCACTGCTTGTTGCAAGGGTCACCATGGAGTTTCGGTATTCATGAAGCACTCTTTGTTGCAAGGGTCAGTGGGGTTCATAGTTCATGAACCATTCATTGTTGCAAGGGTCAACAACTTTTCATGTGTTCATGAACAACAAGGTTCATCATGGAGGTTCAGTGTTCATGAAGCACTCTTTGTTGCAAGGGTCAACAACAGTTCATGTATTCATGAACAACAAGGTTCTTCAAGATTCATCATGGATGTTCAGTGTTCATTAAGCACTCTTTGTTGCAAGGGTCAACAACTTTTCATGTGTTCATGAACAACAAGGTTCTTCAAGGTTCATCATGGAGGTTCAGTGTTCATGAAGCACTCTTTGTTGCAAAGGTCAACAACAGTTCATTTAATGTGTTCATGAACAACAAGGTTCATCATGGATGTTCAGTATTCATGAACCAACCATTGTTGTTAGGATTGTCTTCGCTGCAAGTGTCATGAAGATTCAGTGTTCAAGAACCACTCTTTGTTGAAGGGTTATTTCATGTGATTGGGAACAACTACGGGTGGCAAGGGTCATTATGGTTGTTCAATGTTCGTGACTCACTCTGTTTTTCAATGGTCATCATAGGGGTACATGTACAGTGTCTTCGAGTTTACTCCTTTATTGTTGCAAAGATCACAAATAGTTCATGTGTTCGAGCACCACTCCTTGTTTCGCCATGACGGTCAAGTGTTCATGACATCGTTATTTGTTGTATTTGGGATTCGATTTTCTTGAAAAGTAGTTATTCTGCCACTGTTGCGGTTGAGTCCCGTCCGATAAGTCATTGCCACAGCTCCCAAGGCTCACTTTTCGCTGCACGGGTCACAATTGGTGTGCCGTGTTCCTGAATTACTCCTTAAAAGAGCCGCCACTTGTGTCCAGAGATCATGAATTACTCTTTGTTGCAAGGATCACAAATATTTCATGTTTTCCTGAACCATTTCTTGCTTAAAAGCTCATCGCGAGAGTTCAGTATTTATATAAATCACTCTCGTTGCAAGAGTCACTATGGAGGTCAAGGGTTCACAATTCACTACTGGCTGCAAGCGTCACCATTGAGATCCAGTGATCATGAATTGCTCTTCGTTACACGAATCACAAATATTTCGTGTGTTCCTGAAGCCTTTCTGTTGCAAGGATCAACATGAAGATCGAATGTTCAAGAATGGCTCCATGTCCACAATTCACTTCTAGATTCAAAAGTTACTATGGCGACCCAGTGTTAATGAACTACTTCTTGTTGCAAAGGTCACCATGGAGCTTCATTGTTCATGAACTACTTGTTGCAAGGGTCACCATGTAGATCATTGTTCATGAACTACTTGTTGCAAGGGTCACCATGGTGATCATTGTTCATGAACAACTTGTTGCAAGGATCACCATAGAGATCCATTGTTCGTGAACTACTTGTTGCAAAGATCACCATGGAGACTCATTGTTCATGAACTACTTTTTGCAAGGGTCACCATGGAGATCCATTGTTCATGAACTACGTATTGTTAAAAGTGTCACCATGGAGATCCACTGTTCATGAACTACTTGTTGCAAGGGTCACCATGGAGATCATTGTTCATGAACTACTTGTGGCAAGGGTCACCATGGAGATCCATTGTTCATGAACTACCTGTTGCAAGGATCAAAATGGAGATCCATTGTTCAAGAACTACTTCATGTAGCAAGGGTCACCATGGGGATCCAGTATTCATAAACTACTTGTTGCAAGGATCACCATGGAGATCCATTGTTCATGACCCATTCCTTGTTGTAAGGATCATCATGGAGATCCAGTGTTCCTGAACTACTTCTTGTTGGAAGGATCACCATGGAGATCCAGTGTTCATGAACTACTTCTTGTTGTAAGGATCACCATGGAGATCCAGTGTTCATGAACTACTTCTTGTTGTAAGGATCATCATGGAGATCCAGTGTTCATGAACTACTTCTTGTTGGAAGGATCACCATGGAGATCCAGTGTTCAAGAACTACTTCATGTAGCAAGGGTCACTATAGAGATCCAGTGTTCATAAACTACTTGTTGGAAGGATCACCATGGATCACCATTGAGAACAAGAAACACAATTTGCTGGAAGATGTCTGTTATAATCTCAATTCTAAAATGTATGATCCAACTCGTAGATCTGAAGGAAAAAATATACTATTTTGATTGATTTATGCTTCCCGGTTAGAATACATGCCCATGTGATTCGAAAGTATCAGCATTAAACTGAAACTTGGATTCTTTTCTTTAGAAAATGCAAAGCAATAATTAAAGAAATGTCGCTTCTTCTCCTGAATTGTGTATGATCAATTAATGACTATAGCGAGACAAACAAAATTACGAGGAAATTCGAGCTTATTTTTAAACAAAACCTGACCGCGAGATTCTGGCACGCACACACACGCGCACAATATTTCTTCACTACACGTTGATGCTTCACTCATTTTTCCTTTGTATGAACATCTAAAAGGAGGCTATCGTGAGTTCAATATTCTACTTATTCATACCTTCTGTGGAAGATTAATCAGAATTGCATAAGAGAATGGGTTATTTCAAATATTAGTCATTTTGTGGGACTAAACTTATTTTTCGTGGGTGTTCCTTCCAGAGACTGGCTTCTACTTCCGGTAGCAATTTCATCGCCTAGCCTAGACGACAGGGATCTATAAAAAAATTAATTTACAATCTTGGAGCAACTATTGTTTTGTAGAAACTAATGCATTTTATTCAAAATTAACTAAAATTAAAATCTGAATGTTCCAAATGTTATTTCAAATTAGTGTCATATTGAGCGTCAAATATTGACAAAATACATTTAAGTTCCAATAATTTTTAATAGTTTATTAATTCAACACACCTTCTCAATGTGGAAATGCATTGATATATGTAAATTCTAAAGCACAAAGACGTTAGCTCTTTTCTGCTTGCCCCGCTAGGGAGTGTGCGCAGACGGAAACGTCATGTCAAGATCTCGAGCCACACGAGATTTGCGGTTAAGACCGCCACAAGAGCCGTGCATTACAAATGGCATTAAGCATGCTCATGAAGCTGCGCCTGTCGTGTTTAGCCACAACTAATATGAACAGCTTCCTTCCACGAGAGAGACAAAAACCGCAGGAAAAAACGTGTAACGGCTAATGCAAATTTATTCATTCATTGCAGATCGATCAAACTCGTTTGCATTAGAATTTAACAAAGACCCGACCACACTATTCAAAAGCACTGTCTGCCACAGAATAGGCTCAGATTTCTGAGGAACTTTTTTTATCGGATAGTTTTTAAATCTCAATCGTTACAAGTGTTAAAACCGTAATACTTTATAATAATGTAAAAACTGCCAAAAACTACCCAAATCTTTCTTTGCTCATTACAAAATCGCCAGAGAAGTGTTGAAAAGCTCAAAGGGGTTTAACTCCTCGCGCATGACACTTGACTTGTTTCCGGTTCACATGGAAACGAGAGGAAGCGGATATCAAACGCGAAGAGGCAGTGAAGACTGATTAGCTCCCTTTGTTCAAAAATAGTTATTAAAACCGTATTAACACTTTGTCATATCAGAGCGAAATAAAAGTAAATTTACGGACTCCGCCCGATGGCAAAGAACATAACGATAAAGCACTGCATAATTGTGTCTATTCTAACACAAGCAACAATTGGCACGCGTCGCAAGCAATTTAAAACCGCACCTAAATACATTTGATAAAGTAATATGCATTTCAAACGCAATTTGAAATTTGATGTATTGAAGTCGTTATGAAAGACGAATAATTCTTTTAGTTCGATTTTCATTGAACTAAGATGCAGAGTTTTGAATAGGCGCTGGTTTTCCCACGATTATCAGTCCCATATTTCATATTTGCGACTCGACTGAAGAGCTGATTCAAAGACTCTATAGGAGGCTGATTCTATTCTTTGTCTCTGTAACCAATTTCAAAGGATGGTAGACAGAAATTGGTTTTCTTTGACTGGAACATGTGTAACCCAACGAATCCTCAAACCTGTCTCATTTGAGTGCCTCCCCTTGACTCTTTGTGTTCTCAGAAAAACGAAAAATGGCATGTCAAGAGTAATCTATTGTGCAAGTTTTATGTTTATTAAGCCGACAGCTTAGTGGCGTACGTCTAGGTTCAAAACGTGTAGGACAATCATACGCTATTTTCATCTGAATTAAAAGTTACCACTGTGGACTGAACCGTTTGGACAATTACATTGTATCTGGAGAGCGTACAGGTTTCATAACTAATTGCAATTTGTTTTCAGGATGAATGTCTTTGTGTGGATACATGTGCACCGCTCTGCTTCACTGCAACTATTATAATTCTAATGTGCTTTGTATCGGTCTCCATATGTACACGAAATATTGCATGCTTCTGCTAATGAAGAATGACTAAGTTGCCTTTGTTTCTCTGTTGACAATTAACACTCTTCTGACTGTTTATATTCAAATGTTAAAACAAACCATCATTTGCGGTAATTGTATTTTAACGAGATATCCTGGACCCTCGTCTGAAAATGTTGGAAGAATTTCGTAATTGCATCAACGAGCAACAATTCTTATGGTAAATCTTGAATAATAATGATGATGATGATGAACTTGTTATTGTCAAATGTGCAGGAAATCTACTTTCGAACTTCGCAGATGCATGGCTGTCGCTGAATAACTAATTTTATCCAATGCCAGCCTGCTACTGTGAGCCCACACCCTACAGTTTAGCCAGTCTAGATAAACCTAAATTCAGCTTGTCTCCGGGCTGCTTTAGAATTTTATTAAAATAATAACATTTTACAATAGTATATTAAAATATTACATAATAAGATTCCAGACACTAATAATTAATCTGTCGCCAAAATGCCGCTTACCCAGTTTCAGCTTGGCCAATGTACAACCAGGCGCTGGGCGAGTTCGACAAAGTAAAACTGGGGAGTTGGATCATAGTTTTAGATGATATCTTATCCGAATCATGACTTTTGTGTACAAGCAATACGACATTTAGCTGCTGTCACACATTCTTACTTGATAAACCAATCAAATATGAAACTGGGGGGGGAGGGGGATTTCGAAATAAAACTGGTGGGGGGGAGTTCGAAAAAGTGCTACAGTGCTACAGGAGTCCACAGAACAGAACGGTCAAAGGAACAATACAGCGTACAGATAAGCTGTTGCGACAATTGAGTATTCACCCCTCAATACTTCAGATCATTGGGTATTCATAATTTCAATTGCGTAACATAGACATTTTACCTCACGGAACATTTTGCAATTGCATTTAATATTAACTGAATTTTGAAATTTCATTTTATTATAGTTAAACTTCCTTACAGATCTAGATATTAACATGGAAGAAATTATGTTTTGTAGATAGGTATATGTAGCTAGTAGCAATGTATATTAACGAACCAAATTTAACTAAACACAGACAAATTTGGTTCGTTAAAAAAATTGTCCATAACAGAGTGCATCTAGAATCGCCCTTCGTCCGAATTTGCTCACGAATTTTGATATTGGTAATGTTTTAGAATTCATAACGTAACACGTGCCTGCTCTCCGGTACAGACTATGGAAAGCGATGCATTTATGTAGTGAACAAAATCAGTCAAGCAGTCAACACTGACGATCATATACATGTACACTCGATTTGACTAATTACCGCGTAGTACGGAACGCAAGTTTAAACAGATGCGTATGAAGCATTTTGTGTTAGCTTTTCGTTACGCAATTCTTTCAAAATAATTGCGTATCTGCACATTTCTATTGCGTATGACGAACTCAAAAACTCTTCATCTTTTCAGACCTTTAAGGCCAATCTGAAGACTGTTCTGTTTCGAGAAGCTATTGTTGACTCATCTTTCTTCATTAACTTTTGTGCGCTTTGAGCATACTTATGTATGAAACTAGCGCGGTAGAAATGGACTTTTATTATTATATTATTATCATTATTATTTACGCAAAAAACGCAGCTTATCTGTAGCCTTGATGTCTTCTTGTACGTCCTTGGTGTGATTCAATTAAACTGACAGTTTGATGAGGTGTGACGGCTTGTACGTCCTTGGTGTGATTCAATTAAACTGACAGTTTGATGAGGTGTGACGGCTCTCCCAACATCGGGTCCAAGCTCAGGCCACTCTGTAGACGTTTGTCAAAACCATAAGGCTGTAAAGTTCCTTAAATATATCTTAAGTCAAAGGCAGGTTATTATTCCTGGGACTATATTGCCTTTCCTAGCTGTCCCTGAGGCAGGGCCAAGCAGAGATGGCTATGTTAGAGTGAGATGTTCAGTTTTCTATGCCTTGACTCAGGGTCTTGACTAGACTAACATTCAGTCCCAGAAATAAGTTTAATCTACAAAAATTATTTACTTAAAATATTAAAATACTAAAACCAGAAAAGGAGCCGATAAATATTCTTAAAGCTGGGAAATCCTATAGACTTGCTAAATATCTAGACTTGGGCAGGCTCCATTTTTTTGTACGCTGTAGGGTCTGGGAGACAGACTAAGTCTGGACAAAAGTCTAACTAATCTGCTGCCTGCAAATGGCTACGTTTCTCTTCATGATTGAAATCCTATATAATGTCCAGGAAGATTGTGGAAAATGTGTTGATCAAATGCTGTTCGTCTGACACTCCTCACCCCTGTTGCTGTCAACACAATTATTTTAATGTGGACATACAAAAGTATACCTTTTGTCAAGACCCCAAGGCTGTACAGTTCCTTAATTATATGTAAAATCAGAAGCAGGTTGTTATTCCTGGGACTATATTGTCTTTCCTAGCTGTGCCTGTTTGTCCCCACACTGCAGCGACATGCAGCGATATTCATTTTCATGAAACCCAACTGATAACAGTCGATTCAAGTACCGTGTTCAAGGGTACAACACTGCAATTGCAACTGTTTTAAACTTTTAAATGAAAGTAAATATCTGTTTAGAGGACCTTGACTTTGACCGATTTCTCTATGATCCTATTAATCGACTTTGTCTTGAACTGATCTATAGGATCATTTGCTGAAAAGGATAAAACCAGTAAACCCTAATTCCGTGAAATCTGCGAAAGATGTTAATATCAGTGTGGACTTATTGAAAACATGCCAACTCATTATCCTTTGGTACAGCATTAACTTTGAAGACAACAAAGCACCTTTCTTCCTTTTCATTTAATGATCGCGTGATCCTGAAACGGATTAGAGTCTTGCATGATTAAGTGGAATGGGACCTAAATATAACAATTGCCCTGGACACTTTACAAGTGCTTGTATTTACAAGATTAGAATGCATGGCAGAACATATACATAAGCTTTCGATGAACTCGAGGTCCTTTTAGACGAGTCTTTTAAATAAGGTTCAGATTGAAATGACGAATTTGTATGCTTTCATCAGATGGGGAAATGGAATACGTGATAGGGTTCCCAAACCGGAAGTTACTCTGACCGGATTTATTAACATCGCGCATGCGCGGGCGGAAACAGATTTTTACTCACGTTACGCCTGATAAATCATACACTTTGAGCTTGTGTTTTGAAAAGGCCAATATTGGCTAGTGTTAATCGTACAAGTGATTCGTTTCACTTTGTAACGAGATTACTACGGCGCTCCTTCCTCTCGAAACTTTCTGTAAAGTTGCTTTTCAACCCAAGTATTAGGAGTAGATCGGGTTGTTTCTGATGTGTAACTCCGTCTGATGAGCTGGTCTTTTATGACCAAGGCTAGTTCTCCACAAGCTTAAAACATCCGGAGTGATTGCTGTGAACGTTTATTGATCTTTAACAAACATTTAATGCTGATTTATCTTTGATGCATGAAAGGAGGCTTCGTTAAACGGTGGCAAGATCAAAGCAAACAGTAGTGCAATTCGGATACTAGTTTGCACAGGTTATTCGCAGATGTTGAATAGCTTGTGATGAATTTTAATACAGAGTTATAGTCATTTTCGCGTAAGGAGTTACGTTTTTGTGAGTGATTGAATTTAATTACGACTAATTGAAACACAAATTCTATATTATTACGTCGGACACTCTATTAATCAACAACATCCAAAATTGGTCTTTCAAATGTAATTCTTCATTTCATTTACAAAAGAAATCAAATAATTGCATGTTTGGGGTTGTTTGATTGCCTCTGAAACACCGCTTGGGACTATCAGTGCATTACCAGATCTTTTAAAGTTCCAATCTTTATAGTTCTCGTATGTTTATTAAAGAGAACCAGTTTTATCCCCCCCCCCCTCCATCAAGGGGATTGGAGATATAGGGATTGGAGCCGTTCATCCGTCCGTTCAACCTTCAAACAGAGCAATATAAGATAAGAGTTCCGAAGGTAGGAAACTTACATTCAGGACAGTTGCACATGCTCATAATCACAGAGTCGAAATTATTGGCAAAGAGGGAAAAATAAAAGAATAACTTCCGATGATACAGGAGGGTCAAATTTAGTAAAGTGGCCTATATCTACAGCACGAGCCTCTATAACATTCAAACATCAGAATTATCCGCAAATGTATATATAATGGTACATTTTAGAACATGGCAAAACAAAAGAAAACCCTCTGATTGTAGGAGGGTCAATTTATTCACACAGTTTCGGTATATGATATTTCATATGATATTCTATGTTCGCTGGTGTTCGTTTCATACAACCCTTTTCAGGGTCAATTGGGTGCATCTGGAATCTCGCTTCGTCCAAATTTGCTCACGTCTTCGAATTTAATATAGTAAGTGGTTTTAGAATTCAAACAATGGTAAAGGACACTTGAAACTCGGAAACGCAAAATGTCAGTTACAACCGATTGGATCATTGGCCCTTTGCACCAAAGCTCACTATTTTGGGTGGTTAACAAGATGTTAAGACAACCAGAAGAAATAAAAGGTGTAACTGTATATAAAGCGATGAATCGATAAGAATTTCACCTGTTGGTTAGATATACGTTTAAGCCGATGAGGAGACATGTCGTGACAAAAGGGCAACATATTTCTTTCGGATGAGCTACCTGTTTGCCAGGTGTGACAAATTCGAGTGCCTGATTAAGCTGTCAAAATTACCTGGCGGGAATAATACGCGATGGGGGAATTGTTACAGGTGTGGGAAAAACAAGTGTAACGGAAACTTTGTTGTTCGGAAGGAGTGAAGCACGATTAGGTAAGCGCATTTCGGTAAATTTAAGAAAATGAAAAGCTCTTTACCAATACGGGCCGTGAAATGAACTGTGCTGATTATAATTTTAATGTGTGTATGTGTACATGTATGTGTGTACTTTTACTTGTCAATAGTATATCATTCGCGCATATACTGAACCTTTATGGTTGACAACTTCCTTATGTAACATTTATTTTATTATTTGGGATTACATTTTCTTGAAAAGTATGTATATTCTGCTACGGTTCGGGTTGAGCCTCGTCCGGGATTCGAACCCGCGCAAGATCAGTGATGTACACCACTCAACCTCTGAGACGTCGCTACAAACTAAGTTCAGCAACTAAGTTATATCTACATATAGTCGACATTCAGTACCCCCCTGATAGGTAAATGCCACAGCTCCCAAGGCCGGTATGACAGTGAAATATTCAGTGGCAGTTTAGGAAATGATCCAATGCAACACTGTTTGGGTTTTTTGGGATTACACTTTATTGAAAGGCAGGCGTTCTTTTTATGTTTGAGTTGCATCCCGTCCGGAATTTCTTTATGGATGCAACTTTCGCCATGGCTTCTTAAGCCGTTATGAAGTCATTGAATTACCAGTTTGCCATATAAATATAATGTGTCGTACAAAATTGTTTCGCGACTTGCCATTCAATTGCATACAGCTATTAACACTTTCAATGTATGGTTAACCGTCAAATACAACTGAGACATTTTAATATGGAACCCTGAAACCATGTCCATGGCCCATCTCAGATCTGAACACGTTGGTTGTATCTTAGTTGGACAACAGTGCCAACGATTATGGCTACTTTTGAATAAATATTACAACCATTTTACTGTACTTCATTGACATGTTTTATCTGACCAAATTACCAATGATCATAAATATGTGTGGGGAGGTGGATGATGCAGTAGTTAGCTTGTCGGTCCCGTGATCTGCCAACCATGTTCAGATGTCCTGTTGTACAGTACAATATTCCTCATTATTCTGTCACTCGCACACATCAACGGCGACTGAATTTTATAATGCTCTACAATATGTACTTATCGCATGTTAATTAAGGATTTTAAGGACTGTACTAGACTAACACTTAGTCCAAGAAAACGTATTCATCCACAAAAAGTAAATGCAGTTTTCATTATTTTTTTCTTTCTTAACCAATGAGTCATTTCTCCGGCCCTGCGCTCTGAGGAACTAGATTGCTTTAATCAGTAAAACTAGACTTGCTTTAATCAGTAAAACTAGATTGCTTTAATCAATAAAACTAGACTTGCTTTAATCAGTAAAACTAGACTTGCTTTAATCAGTACAACTAGACTTGCTTTAATCAGTAAAACTAGAATTGCTTTAATCAATAAAACTAGACTTGCTTTAACCATAACAAAAAATCACGGCACATGACTTTTCTCACTTTCCTAATAATATTCATAGGCGTTTCATTTATAACCTGGTTATGTTTACTATTTAATCATTCATTTATAGGGAAATCAAAGTGGGGATGTAAATTATTCATAACCTTTAAGTGTAAATTAGTACATCCAGTGGTAAACGTTTTAAACATCACTTAAAATCAGAACAAACATAATAAGAAGTTTCAACAGTTTATGTGGGTCTAATCTGTGAATTAAAAGTTGTTGAAAGGTACACACATGGTCCGTACTGTGTACGTTATAAGCATGTGTCTTCATGGGTTTAACTGTGCACCTACAGACTCTTAAAGAGATCGCCATGAGGTGTAGAGGACGACCAAACTTCTGCACTTAATAAACGTCATCATCTGGTAGTTTAACGGGAGAACAGCTGTTCCTTGATCATAAATTTTAATGGAAACGTTGGCAACGATGATGTCTCCACTGCGGAGTCGTGACTGTCGCCCCAACCTTCGACTGGGTTCAGAGGCCTTGTCAAGTGTATTAGCGACGCAATATGGTAGGGCGGTGGTAACAACATACAATACAGCCCATTAAGGGACATTACATTGAAATAGAAGCTTACACAAGGGACGAGAATACAGGCTTTTCATCGCGCCTAATCTAATTGGATTCGCGCAACGCGGTTAGAGCACGGTCTCGTGCATATGAAATCTAACCATGTCCACTCAGAACGAAATTTGATGAAGTTTTCCTCACTTGTGACGTCACATTAATCTCACGAGATTTGACGAGATTGCGATTTATGCAAGAGACGTCCAAGTGGTTGGAATCGCGTGTGCCCGTTTTTTAGTCGAGCTACCCGAGCCAGACAGGATGCATCCGGAGAATGAGGGGGAGGGGGGAATAATAGCCAACAAAAGAAAAAAGCAATTTGTCAACTGTGTGTCTCTTGTGGCGAGAAAGACCGACGCAGACGTATGGGACCCATCTCTCGTAATACATGTCCTGTCACACGGTATTGTCGTGTGGTAAGAAGGCGGAATGCATCGCCTAATCTTGCTGCTAAAATACCGCAACACACGTGCCGGAGGGAGCCGCGCCGTGCGCCGTGGGTTGCAACCCCGCAGATAATAAATTCAGCTGCACGTGCATGCATTCGTTTGGCGACTGTGTAACACCCCCTATCTGAGTCATTATTGTATCGAAAGGCGAAAATTCAAAACCTTCTGTTTTAAATGTGAGAATTGCCTAGGGCTTAAATCAAAGTGATCATTTTTCAAAGAAATTTCTTTCTTTGGTCCATGGATCTTTTAATAAGCAAAGGTGTCAAGTGTTTGGTATTCTGTACCCTTGACCAATCAGGAAAGGCGACGAAACCTCGTTTTCATCTGCAAAGAAACAACCTATATAGTGCATTTAAAGTTGGATACGTGATCATATTCAATGGTTTTTATTCACAAGATAACTTTGAGAACGATAAATAATAAATATACATACAAAATATGTATAGATCTATGCCACGACTGATGCATAAAACATATAGCATGTTTAATGGTTTGCCTACTCTCTAAGTGACATAAATATTAAAAGACAGTGTAGTCATATAATTAAGAAAACGTGCGTTCGCCACCAGTCTAAGCAATGTTGTATATACATTGTTACGTTCTACTTTCTATCGGTTATTGTGATTACTGTACGTGTATAGATATTCAGCATTCGGGAGCACGTATCCTACTTTAACAAATCTCCAAATGCCCCTGGGCAATTAAGGTTAGGTATAGATCTATGCTCCGGTCTATCTATCTAAGCTATCTGGTAGCATTAACATAAACTGTTAATCGTGCATAGTAAAAGTGTATGCCTAACTAAATAACGTCGTATTCCCTTAGTCCCGGCAGATGCAGACGGCTTCATTTTCTATTTTCATGTAGCCAGCTGTCTCAATCAGAACCTTTTCCTGAGGGTTTACAGAATAATGTTCCGTCGATTTCCGAATATGAGCCGAATGCATTTATTTGCAAGTGTAACGTTTTCCGAATGTTTACGACTATTTCTAAGATTCCGTCGGAAAGTCCGGAATGCATTCTTTTTATGGCATGGGGGTCCCAAAATAAATGGAGATATTCAAGAGGCTGTAAAACCGACACAAATACTAGATTTGTTGTGTATTATCCGTGGTATGTACACAATTTTATGTATATTTATCCTTCTAAAGGTTTAAAAAAAAAAGGAAAAACATTGAGTTTGACCACGTACCGAACTTTAATATTAGAGAGCGGGTAAAAATAACCAATCGTGGTATGTACATACTTCTGTGTATATTTATCGTTCTCAATGTTGTTTTCTGAAAAGAAGACTTTGAATTTGACCACATATCCAACTTTACTCATGTTATTAACACATATTACGCACTGGTATTTGTGCCAGTAAGTTAAGGCATGGATGGTGGAAAACATACATGTATGCATGTGTGTACACATTGATGCCCCAATACCTTAACAAGCCTCATTTTCATATATTAAGAGCTTAGGCACAACTGAAGCGGGTTGATCACGGTATTCTCCATTCTCTGTGAATGTGATATTTTATTTTTATTTTATAATTTTTCGGGTGACGTTTCCCTTTCTTCCATAGCTAACATTTCCTGTGTGAAATAGATTACATATAGACCAAATAGTACTTAAAACCAACAAATATTTAATTAAACATTAAATTTTATTTTTTTATAGATTAATAGTTTACGGTCACCAAAGTGAAAATAATTACACTTAATTAATACGTGATACCAGTTGTTATAAATGAACTCTTCAAAACCTGAATGAATAAATGGTACTAAATACTCACAACATAATTTTGTTCTGTCCATCTTCATGGGTAAAAGCTCTGTCTGCCAGAAGAGCTGAGGCAAGGTTACTGTGAAGGGCCGATATTTTAATCATAAACGGTAGTGCTGTAAGTCTTGCATGACTTCTAGGAGTAAATCTCTGGCCACTTTGAAATACGATCGCATGTTAGAGAGCACGTACGTCACATGTACTCGACAGATATTGCGTGAGAATGCAGAGTAATTTACCCTTGTAAATTTCAAACAGTCATCCAAGAGCTTCGGTTACGTCACTTTCAGGAATTAACACTACTTTTTCGCCTTTATCTCCGAAGAATGACTCTAGATTCCAGGCTATTAGTCTTCCCAACCCGTAAAATTGGTAAGTAAATTATGATCCGAGACTACCAGCAACATCCAGCTTGACCGTCACCTTTCATCGGAGAGGAGGCAATAGAGGGACAATAATGACTATTTTACATGACATGGTAGCCTTGGCCAATTCAACGGCCCTCTCAGAACCAGATTGCTAGTATTTAGGCAAGACCGATATACAGCAAAATAGGGATGAGTAACATTTCAAGGAACCATGTATTTGTTTTTACTTACCGAAGTAAAGTTTTTACTTTACTTTTTACTTACCGAACCCCGTCAAGCAATCAGAATAAGAAACGAAGATAAAAAAAAGACATGAAATTACCGGACTTGTTCGAAGGTTTGTCCCCATCAGTTTGCACATGGATACATTGAGAACCACTTACGTCTTCACGAATAATTGCAACACAAACAAACGTAGTTAAAACACTGTAAGCTGGATATTGTGTTGAGTCAGTTAATGTTAATTGGGATGATCACTTATCCGATGACATGTGCTCACTAAATTGATTGAAGGGATTTGAAAATCATTTCAGTTATCCGGATATTTTTTTTAGCGATTTTACTTATCTGTATCAAAATAATGACAAATAAAGAAGAAACATACTTGGACCACAGAACATGTTTTGTGCTTTTTACTTATCCGGATTTCACAGTAGTTATATATTGGTCCTTCAGATAGATTTCAGATATTTATGTTTTTAACCTTCAGCAAACGTGTGCTGGTACAAATTGAAGAGAAAATAACTTTATAGAGACAGTTTATTTGTAAAGTTTTATAGCTATAGTAATACAACTATAGTAATCAAAACTAAGCTTATTCTTCCTGCTGCTAACGATGCATAAGAGAAGGACGATTTTGTAAACTCGGGATACTTGTATTTGTTGTAGACTCTTTCAAAAGCCAATGTAAGAGCTAGCGACCAGTGGTGGCATTGGTACTACACGAGTAAATCCAAACCAGATAATAGCAGTTTACAACAAGAACATAAAATGGAACGTTAATGGTAATATGCCACTTGGGATGCACCATTTACATGCTACTAACAATGCAAAAATAGAACATACATGTAGTACAATAATGGCTCGCATTTAACAAGAAAAAACATCAAATCGAATTTTAAAAAATGTTTGTTGTCTAGACTTAAACGTTAACAGAGTATTTCCAAACTGGCGAATTTCAGTGAGATCTGATTTTTTCTTCATTTGATATACAGAGATAAGATGCTTGACTTGACATGTTTTTGTGTATAGTGAGATGTAATGGTGCATCTCTTAATGCAATTATGGCTGAAATATTGCCCCTGCAATGTAACAATCAATTTCACTCACTCACTCACTTAATGCAATCATCGACCTCCTTTGTCAGTGATTTTATCCAGGTAACTTTCGTTGAACTTGGAAATGATCTTCGACGCGATGTTGTCACAGGGGTAATATGGCCGAAAGATAACTCACTTGTATACCGATGATCGTTTTCTTCACTTTCAAAAGAACGTATACTCGTCGCTGAGGGAGATTGTCTTTTGTTGTCGTCAATATGTGATTATTACTCAGGAAACGTTCCACGTTCTTATCTTCTTTAATTGACGACTGCAGTGGACTGTTTCTTTTAGGGACGAATATATAAATTAAGGTATTGATGTCAGACAAATACTGATTTATAATAACATTGACATAGCTATTTTGTATTTGTTGTGTATGCGGCATGTAAATAAATGTACCGCGAGAGGTCTTAAATAGGCTATGCCTGATGACCAATCGTGTTCTCCTTTTGAGTGAAATAAATATTGTTTAAACCACATGTCGAGAATTCCAAGAATTTGATATTGTAAAATACAAGCAACATGAAAATAAGTTTTACTATTCACAGTAACAGTAAAGATCTTTTTGAAAATACTTAAAAAGTGACCGGTGTTCTTTGATTAACATATATACCTATTTATGATTTAGACATCCCAAAGAAAATAGCAGAGATATCGGTAAATACAGTTCTCATAATGTATCTTAATATATACAGTAATTCATTTGGATTTAAATTTTGCCCTAATTTACGTTCGTTAATTCACTTAAATTCTAATTTTGGGGGTACTTTTGGGAAATGTGTTCTTCAAAAGTCAGAAAAAGTTCTAATATGAGTCACTGTCAAATATTCCATGCTAAGTAATGGAACGTTTCCCATTTGCTGCAACCAAGGGATTGCAAAATTCAATTGGCTGCAGAACGTCATCAAATGTCATTTTATTTCTCTTTAATCAATACAAAATTAGTACTCGTAAAATCGACGCATTGTTTGAAAACAAACCTCAAAACCAGTGTTGATTTTCCCCAATAATAGAGTCTAATATGCATTGTGGACATAACGCTCAGTTTTGATACAGTTTAATGGCGGAAGGCTCATTACGTCGATGTTTCGCGTAAGAGAACGGAAATTCCGAATTCCAATCAATGAATATTAGAAATTGCTTTTCAAATAATTGTTTATAAATTGCCTAGATTAAGTTTAGTGGCAAAATGCTATTGTAGGATTATTATTTAGTTATAGCCGGCCATATTAAAGCTACATTAGGTGGAGTGAAATGGGGAAACTTCAACGGCACTGCCGCACCGAAGTTATAGAACCAGTCCGGGAAAAGTGAAAGAGGTGTCAGACAGGGGCGACTGCTATGCGCTTGACTATTCGATAATATCATATTGGTAACTTGCGCCACAATACGTTCACTGTTTAAGCACTTTTAGCGTTATTTGTCTATTGATCGAGATCGACAGTTAGTCATCAAAGGCGTTTTCAGTGACTGATGTCTGTCGTCTTTCATTCCTGGTGCTTTTAGGCATGAGCATAAATGAAATGACTTATTGGTGTAAATGATGCTTGAAGGAACGTTAACTCAGAAAGAATATCTGTCAAAATCTTCCTCAAGTAGAAATATTCAACAGTATATATATATGACTTTTGAAACTTGTAAAGTGCATTTATTTCATTTAGTGAAGGTTTCTCACGAGATACACGGAAACGTATTCTTAGTATATGGCATCATTCACGAAATTGTGGGGTGGAAATCAATTGCATGACTGAGTTCTGCCTATTTTCGTAGCTCTTTTTAACCAAATCAAACAATTAGTTCAGTTCAGGCAAACTTGTTGATTACGAGACTGCTCAAACTGTGACTCCAGGGTAACATGCATTTGGTTCGACATCAAAGGTACGGATCGCGGAAATATATATTCATGTATTAACTCTATTTTGCATCACAATTATTTCTAACTTACGACTCTCAGACATTTGAAACATGAAGCAAGATTGACCAACCAAAGTAAATAACTCAGTTTTTGTCTTTTAATGAAGTGCTCCAAATAATCCTTTTGCAACGAAATTATCTCTTTTCGTGTCTTTTCTGTTGTTTTACGTATATCAGCGTCAAGTTGGCAATCGATTTATTGTCCAAGCAATAAATAGATGATGGCTTTACAGTCAAAGGGGATAGTGTGTAGGACCAAAGAGTATGTATTACTCTGCCACGATGTTTCCCAGGAGAGTGACGGATTACTTTTTAATTATATCAGAGGCAGATTCCTCCTCGGGTCTGCCAGTTTAACAAACTGGGGTGAGTCACTACATTTTATACAAAGCATTAAGACATCTGACCGAGCCGGTTGGCCTCTGTCTAAACCTTTGGTTCTCTGATCAATCCATTTCTCTGTGATTCCTATAAAAGGAAAAGTATATCTGATAGGCATCAGGAGACTATGGGGCTATTCTCTTGTCTTGTAGCACGTCTTTGAGTGTCTTGCTTCTTGGAAATGATGGTCCAATGAAAGTCACGGCTAATGATGAACATTCGAGTACAATGGCCAAGACATGTATTTGGCCAAATGTACTTGTCAAAGTTTTCTTCGTGAAGGAGGAAAAGGCAACCTTTTGACAAGAGGCTCACAAATCAAGAGTCTGCTCATTAGAGGAACGTAGAATTTCAGGCATGGGATTCGTTAATGTCGCTTGTGGGGCACCGCAAAACCTCCAGGGCAAACTTTCTTCGTGTGTACTAGCTACTCCAGCCAATCAAAGACATACTCTGCCTATCGATCCATGCTGGCCCTGGGAGGAAATAAATTTTGGTAAACATTTCAGATGCCGATGGATCTGATATTTCTGACAAGCGATTTCGTTCCGCGTATCTTCGAAGACCTATTTGCAATTAATATAGAACTCATAAAGATGTCGATTATTATTAATTCCGGGGAAAAAATTAATTCAATACACTCAGTGTGCTTATAAACAGCCTTGCTTTTGTGATCTATTTGCAGTCGTTGAATAAATAAATAAATAAATAAATAAATAAATAGATAAATAAATAACGCTAAGTTGTTATATAAATGTATAATATTTTGTCTATGCTATTCATTTGTGGTTAGATCTAACCGTTTTAGATTCCAATATTTCATTATTTCAAAACAACAAATATTAGTAGATATGTAATTAGGAAAAGACTTCTGTTATATATTTTGTTCACAAAACTGTATCATTTCGCAAATCTCTCATATCGGTGTATCAAAATTCAACACTGACCTGATGGTATTTAGTTTCTGTAGATCGAATCAGATGTCTACTTTTTTCTGTTAAACATGGTCAAAATGAAAAGCAAGTTTCAAACAAAATTAATATTGAGTATGAAGATGAATTGTTTCTTTGTCATGCGGTGTTTCTTTGTGTTTCAACAACCCCGGGTTTCATCAAACAAAAATATGTTTGAGTTCTATGAACCATCTCATAACATTAGTACTCGCTCACTTGTAATTCATGTAAATCTAATTTGGCCCTTATGAATTATGGGTATTCCAGCCACCTTATGTACATTCGTGCACTATTTAGGAACAGAAGGTCTTTCATTCAATTTGATTTATACTAATTCGGCTGTCCTTGTCTTTTGTTTGGTCACGATCACGCAAAGGACAAATGGTCACGCTTTTGGGCAAAAAATTGACAGGACAAAAGACAGTGGTCAGCTGGCCGGATTAAGGTCATTCTTTGCTTGACCCGTCCATTCGTTTTATTAATTGAGATAATCAAAACTGCGCAGTGGGTTTGGTTAATATGACTTTGAAACGTTTCCCAAGGGGTTTGTCACCATTTCTGATCTGTCTTTTTCTTTCAAATAAACCCACAACTCTTTGAAATACGAGACCATTGTCATTATTGTGAAACAACAAAATTCATTCATAGCTTCAACAAAAAGATTCCTGGAATAACGAGATCAGTAATGTGCAATGTAATGTTGAGCGTTTATTGCTTTAGGCTTAATTCTTTTTTTGTCAAAATAATTTTAAGCGCTAGGACTAATTTCGATTTTGTCATTTTTTCTTGAAACTAAATTTTATTTTTTTCTGACAACGAAGATGGGACAAATTCTATTTTGATGCGATTCTGTAGACTACATGGGGTGTTTTTTAATGAGGAATCTCGTTTAGTTGAGTTTAGTTGCAAATGGTGTGTGCATGTGTATGTTATTATAAAGAAGACCAGTTGATTTTTATAGGGGACTGGAAGATTTAAAAAAAATACATTTAAATAGATTGCAGACAATTTTGGAGATAATAAGTAGATTGCATGAGTCAAGAGTGAAAAAACAATAGATTGCAGATATATATAAAGTTTTTCTATTTTTCAGTTCATAATTATGCAACATATCATGGACCTTTTGGCGCCCTTCGAGCGGAAATATTGTTATTAATTTTAACCTTTTCTCTCCCGTTTTTGACTACATTTTATATTTAGATAATAACATTTTAAAAAGTCAAACTAATATAAGTATTTTTTTAAAGATATAGTTTGTCGGCAAAAAGACTAGATTGTCTCGCGTCATAAGATTTAAAAAAAGGTTTGCAAGAGAAAAATCTTTCAGCACCTCCCGCCCTCCCTACAAAATAAAATCTAATGGTTTCTTCCTAACACAGTCTATCCCATGGTTACATTAGACATGATGGATCTACTGCTTCAGAAGACGGTTGATTATTTTAATATTCTAAGGGTCATTCCCTGTCTCGTGATATTTGTATTTTTGTTAAAAGTGAGATTTGTGCATAAATATTTGCATGTGTAATCAATGTTTAACACATGTTAACAAACTTTACAACACGACTTGAAATATCTCTTCAGCTAAAGTTACTACTAAAACAAAATTTGTGTTTTATTAAAATTAGCAGAAAATATTAAATCTACTTATATCTTACATTAGCACAAAGTATACAATATGGCCCGTTAAATTTGTTCATTTATTAAATTTTAATTCATTAAATATCTCTGTCCTCCCTTTTCAAGTTAATTTTTGAAATAATTACTTTTTGAAAATACTTTTAAATATACCTTAACTTTTACCTTGAGATTTCTCTTCTCTCCCTCCTTTCATCCCCCCCTCTCTCTCTCTCTCTCTCTCTCTCACTCTTATCACAAAAGTATTGACTAAGGAAATGACATGCATGACAAGCGAGTACTATGTCTCCTTCGGTCGCGTCAGTGTTCACTTCTAAATGTTTTTCAATTACTTTATTTGTTAGGAGGGTGCCAAGGATCCGTGATTACACAAGACCTCTTGTGCTACCCGAAATCGCAAATATTTCACACGGAAGGGACCCACTGCAGTCCACGGGTTCGTGACCAAGTTGCAAAACCTAGGCGCAAAACTCTCCCTCTCCTTAACTCAAGTGATGACACCTTTTCTTGTCCTTCTATGTTTGCCGAGCTAATTTACTTAAAGCGTCATTGCATACGGTCTATAAAGCAATTAAGGGCATGCGAAGTGGTAAGGACCACGTCCGTTTGTTTTTGTTTATTTTTCTTTCGAAGCGTTCGCCTGCATGACTTGGACTAATGCAGTGAGCATATTTGGCCAGCCTACCCTACCATTAAGAGCAATCACTTGTCATTTAGCTACCTGATAGTCACGCCAGTGAAACCCGTGTCACTTTGCAGGAATACGAGTGTGTGCGTTGGCGCACTTTGTCAAATAAAATGACATTAAGGATGTTGTAAAAGAGGGTTATATTGCTCAGTATCTAACAGCTTTCGTTCGCTTCAATTGGAATTTGTTGTTTTTACGAAAATCAAATGGTGGCAATGCATTCTCCTCACAAACCACTTTCATCCTACTTGGAGGAGTTATGATCACGTGACCTGTTGCGACTACTTTCATGTATACTTTTATATATGTTAATTCCCAAACATTTATTTGGGCTGTAGTTTTGGCTCAACGATTTCAATACGTTTATATAATTGATACAAAATAAAGTACCGAGGATTACAGTATGATATTCCATTAAGATACAGACATAAACATATATATACGCAAAAATACATTCCGTATATTAATGTTTAAATGCGCGTGAATCCAAAGAATCCGTCGTTCTTTACCCAAAATGAATTAGGTTAGTATTTTGGTTATTAATATGTTTGACATTATATAGTTCATGTGACTCGGAGAGATCTCGCAGGTGTCTTCACTTTCGTTCTTCTATGAATTCCAGTTCATCGTTTCTGTCTCAAATTGGACCTAAATAATGTTATAGAACTTAAACTGCGACAAATATTGGAATCAGGGACAATTTCGTTTGTGTTGTTGTAGTATACTATATGCCTATATTTGTAAGGTTTTTGCAATTTGATGTCATCCTGTCTTTCTTGCATCCGAGCTTAGGAATATCATTTTAAGGAGTTTTATGATATTTGTAATGAAGGCTTTAATATTATCAACAGAGAACATGAACACGCAGACGAATGTAACGCTCTACTAAAAATTATATGATTTCGCCAAATCAATAATCGCGAAGTTGTAAAATGAGAAAAATCTCTTTTGCAAGAAAGATTCCACAAGTTGAAAGATGCTCTTTATTAATATGATCTGCAGTGTCTATAGGCTCTGCTTCTTTGACCTTTATGTTTGTAAATTAATTTCATCTTTTTTTAAATATTTGAACAACTAACAAGAACAGAATACCGCTCCACACCAACACTCATTACAGTACTCCGTTAAAAAATAATGTCTTTACCATCAATTATTTTTAAAATAAATGAAAGATAAATAACATTTCCTTTTACATATATTAAATTATTAATCGTTTTCCTTAATGTAATTCAGAATAAAGTCTTCGTAATGACGATTTCATCAATACCGACGCCAACAGCGTTTGAGAAACCGTCAAAGGAAATTATGCTTAAAAGAATGGGCATGAAACGTTCTGGAACATAAAAGCTGTCCGCGAAAACGAGCTTGACATATAAAGCACTAATAAAATGTAATGACCTTACTATGGTTCCTCCAAGCCATATATAATTGCTGGAAATACGAAATGTCTATATGAAACTTCTTTTCTCTTGGGAGACAGGAATAAGCTAGTTTGGCGATGAAGCCAATTTTTTTCAGCGAGGGAATTTATAGAAAATTAATTTTACTGACATTTTACGAAGTGTTTTTGTTCTATGTTGTGTAAGAGATTTGATATGACTCATGTTCTAATAGTGGGAGTACATGGCCCGAGTCGTGGGAAAAACATGACCGATGGTGACATTTTTGTGTTTTTGAAAATGAGCATGTTATAAATATATTATCGACTGTCATTTTCATATTAGGATAGAGGAAACAGGTTGTTGTGAGTGTCAGGTCTCGTGGTGTAACGGAGTGCAGCATGCGTGGTGAGATCCCTCCGTACATAACGTCCCCCCATCCTCTGCTAATATCTCGTGCGTGCTTATAATGCGATCGAAGTAACTCTTGATAAAATGTAATTGAACGGTGTTATTATGAGTTGGTAAGGAGCTTACGTTCAAAGAAGCAGGGGATGTTGGCAGTGGGAAAAAGGGCTGGTAGTTGTTCGTGAAGATGAGCAGAAGAATGCAACGTTAGAATACTCTGTTAACTGTCATTTTGTCAAGTCTGGTGTTCAGCCATGTTGGTGACCAGTCTTTATACTCAACGTTCGTTTAATTAACTATTGACAATACCGCCATACTTGGGGAAAAATGGCGATCGATCGATCTTTTCTCGTTCACTTGTAAATCCTACTATAAATAATAAATGAAATTTGGATTTGTATCCGGTAAGGCGAATTGCGACGGAGTCCGGGGAATTAGCGCAGAGACATTTGAGTCAGGGCTTGTCAGGAAAAAAGCATGAGATTTGTAGTATTTTCCGCCGTACTAGTTACACTATCTACCCTTGGGAAACAACACTTTTTATTGATGGAGGAATCGGACAGCATTAAAGCAAACGTGATACAAATATGTAATGACTTCTGATTCTCAAGTGTTTTGTTTTGGATCTGTGATGCCCACACTTTCTGAATGTAAGAGCTATACAAACAATGAACTTCAGGTGTTTGAAAGCCCTTTTTGAAAGGGGGGGGGGGCTTCCAGTCT
>JAUELE010110887.1:0-35988 GCA_031471655.1 Diodora aspera
AGGGCTAAGCAGAGATGGCTATGGTAGAGTGAAATGTTCAGTTTTCTATGCCTCAGGGTCTTGACAAAAGTCTAGCTCCCCACCTTCACCAGCATTGTTTAGCGGTCATCAGTGGTCCAGCCAAGCATTGGTCACGCCTGCTTTTGTATCCTGTCTGACCCCTGGTCAACCCACCTCTGGACCAGACAATAGGGCAACATGTAATGAGCATACTGAAACTAACACCGGCTACTTGTGATCAGGATCGCGTCGATAATACAGTTTGACACTTATGGGGATCCCTAATACATCCATTTCCGGAGCATCTCAGGCGTACCAAACTAAGGCATACCGAGAGAGAAGTACGAAACTAAGGCAGATTGCCAGAATTAAATGGACACCTGATACGAAGGTTCTCTGCCACTATTCTCTCCATGTTAACGAAATGAAAATAAGCTTGGGAACGTTTAATTTTGGGAAATTTTGGCACCTCGATGTTTGTTTTTAACACGCATAATCAGAGATTGACATGGCTTCATCCAATGGTTTGTTTAGTCTCTAGTCATTAATAGACATGGCCAGTGGCCAGCGGGGTTCTTTACCGGACCAGGGTTAATGCCAAGAATTTAAAATACTGTAGTCACCTGTGTTCACCAGTGCTCACCCGAGTACAATTGGTTGATACCTTATTAACCTATGCCAGCAGGCAGCCCAAGCCAAGATGTGGATTACTGAAACTCACAATTGGCAAGACTGTAGGACGAGGAGAGAGGTTATTGTTAGTATTAGTCATATTCTTTGAAGACGTTCGGCCATGAGCCCAAATCTCTGTGATGTCCCCCGCAATAATTTACACGTCCTTCTGTACACAGGTACAAGACCCAGGTAAACTTAAGTCCACAAACGTGTTTTGGCAGCTTATCTCCGTTCGCGTTAATGAAATTGTAAATCATTTTAATGTAGCAAATATCGATAGACGTCGGTTGAAAGGATGCCCGAGCTGGCGCTGAGTGAACGAGGGACTTACTGTGGACGTATGATGGGGACGTAAACATGCTCCACGTCATTGACAAGCGACAGGGCGAATTTAAAGTATTTTATATCTGCCAGGTGAACATGTATCATATCTCCACTGTGATTGTCATTTAGGCGAGACATGTGGATTTGTTCAGCTGGACGTCAGCTGTCCACGTTTCGAGCATTGTCCCTGAAATATGGTCCTGCTGAGTTTGGAACTGATAGCATCACTGGAAGTTCACCTGTTTACTAGCTCTGAATGTATCTCTTGTTCATCAGGCTGGTTAGTTCACTGTAAAGTAGGAATGCACAACATATTTGCAATCAATCTCTGGCATACATTATTGAATGAATAAGTTAATCATTCAAAATGATAAGAATGTTATGGGACTTCGTCATGCCATTGTTTCAACCTTGTGCACTGGACCAATTTGTTCAGTTTCTTCGTACTAGTGAGATATAACCGTAAGCAGTAACACCTCATACAGGGCGTATCTAAAAATATTGCATGTACTGCCCCAGGTGTATATATTTATTTACATGTTTACTGAATTTGTATCATGAGCTGTACAATATCGTTAGCTATGAATATTGTAAAATCATATGCTTTTAATTTTTAAGTTGGATGTTTTTAACATATGAACCATTTAACGTAATATGATTGAAAGAAACAAATTACTGACAATTTGGGAAGTTCTTGCATCTAATCAATGTGCAACAGGCTGGATATATATACTGGTATATCAGAGGATTTATGTGTTTGTACATTTGAAATATGACAAGTATTCTAAACACTGACACACAGTTAGTCATCAGGGGATGATGACAGATTGTTTGTAGCAGCTTGTCACTCGGGCATCTGGCGGGCAAGGATTACGAGGACAATAAACTGGGGGACACAATTACAAACAATTAATAACCAATAGTCAACACAGCGGTCAACACCTTTGTCGTCACGTAGGTATTACGTCGAGGCCTGCAGCGACATCCAGACTCACTTTCAGCGCTATCTACCCTGTTTTGCGTGTGGCAACCCCCCAAGGGGGGTCGGGTGACACGCTTATCTATCGTTACTGTCGGGCGATGACCCTGATAGTCTCTCTCAGGAGGATCTGACACACAGACTCGACCCAGAGCTGGCGAACAACAATGTGTAGTATCGGTTGTCCCTGGCCTGGTTGGCTGGTGAAGACGACTGCCAGTGTTGAACAGATCCCTTGATTACGACGTGGGAGAGTTCAGCCCTCTTACATGGGACAGCCGATATTGCCAATAGACATAGATATTTTCCCGTCTCTACAGTCTTCATACCTGATTTAACATGACGTGAATATCAGTTAAGGACATCTGTTGACTTCCCTAAAACTTTGGATAAACACATTCCAATCACGTATCTCCCTCTAATAAGTCGTTGCCACTTATGTGAAGTTTGTTGTCAGTCGGTGACTCTCTGCTCTTGTGAAGTCTAGTCTTATATCCCCATCAAAGATGTGTAGCGGAAGTGTAGTCAATAATATTCTCTCTATTTGTCCGGCTGTCTACTCGCTGTTCGACTCTCCGAATAATCTCATGGTTAACTGACAATTGTGCTATGCCGCTTTTTAGAAAACGCAGGACCCAACAGGGTCCAGTTCCACAATGGGACCTTAGTTCCACAAAAGTTGATCGTAGGTCTTTAAAATCGGGATTTTTAACCTTAAAGGATGTGGTGAAATCTAGATCTTAAAGGCTGACAATCAACTTAGTGCTAAGAAAACTTTGTGGAACGGGGCACTGTAGGCCACTTTAGCGGGGTCCAGTTGGAGGATATGAAGACAGGAGTCCCCCACCCTATCACAGGGCCCCCTAAACACTGGGTGCAATCTGTACAATCGGCTTAAAACCAGCCCCGCAACAGGTATTCCCTTCTGAAAGTGTATTGCCCCAATTTCTCGTCATTACAGTTTACTTATACACATCGCTGTTCCTGCTACTGGATGAGAACCAAACCGACTGGACAGATATTTGTTGAATGCCGTGTTCGGGAGAAACCATTCCTCGCATGCAAAAGTCCGCGGATAATAAAGCCAGCGGATATTGTTTAATATGACACCATGTTTAAAGAATCCGGCGGTAATCTCTGGGCTGATACATCAGAAAACAGACCATTTGTCCACGTAACTTCCGTTCCGAGATATTAAAGAAATAAAACGAGCGAGTTGTGTACCTAGAGTATTCCAGCTGATCCCGTGCTAAGCCGTGTTTGTGAACATAAGCCGGCGTATGAAATACAGGTACATATCTGTGTATGTTTCAACAAGTTTAGAAGTGCACGTTGTTGGAAGGAACACTAGCCACATTGTTCGTCTCAAGTGGTCTCCCTCAGCCAGTAACGTGATAGTCACAGTATAATACAACATTAAACTTAGTTGTTTTCCACTTCTATTCACAGAGATGGACTCGTCAGCACATCAAGTGTCCGACAAGTGAAATATAGTCCCCACCCAGCATTACATATACATGTAATATATCTACTGTACACTATGTCAACTTGCACAATGATTGTGTAGATTTCGCATTCAGTATTTGTTGATAAAGTCAATACAAGAAGCTTCAGTTCCTCCCGATTCTGACAAAGTCCAATTTGATTGTGTAAACTGGGAATTTATCATCGTTCTGAGTCAGGCAATGACACGATTCGCTTCTCGGTTTCCTAGTACTGAATAACTGCCCACATCATCCATGTCAACTAGATAAACCTGCTCTTATACGATTGTCCTTGATAGCACAGACATCCTTCAGGCACAAAAAGACAGAGCGTTTCAAATTTACAACCAACTCAATTAGTCTTCGTTAAGTTTATTACATTTTGGCTAACATTTTAAGTAGGGAAGTAACTAATTTATGGATAAAAACGTTGTGTAGGTGAGTAGAGACCAGTTATTAAAACTTATGGGGGACTACATTTCAATTGCATCAAAGCTTTAAAATTGATGAATTGTCGATGTTCGCTCAAATCCCCTTATCTTAAAATATGCTGGATATGGCCCGACCTAAAGAATTCCAAGTAGAGTCTACGTGTTGGAGACTTGTTTTTGAATGACGGTCACTACCCGAAGGTCATGAAGTGGTTACCAGAACGTCTTATCCTCGATGTCTTTGTATCATCTAAAATAACAGACCAAGTGAACGAAGGGTTGTGACGTGTCTTACACTGTATGTACAAACAACATTGTTTGTTACTGAGACTTGGAGTCTACCCATTGTCTATCAGGGTGTGCGGGACTTTACCTGGGCGACAGGTCCTGTCGAGTGCAATTGTCCGAGGATGAAGAATGGTCGTGAACTCAGGCCAGGGGGAACAAACCCCCAAAAACACAAGGCATCTGGTTCTCGCCAAAGAAATCTGAGTTCTCCGCTACAGTGCGTCAACACAATAGAATAACATGCTGTGGACAATGATGCAAATGTCCAGATAATTGAGTAGACTTTGACAATATGCTGAAGTATTGTAAGGTCGTCCTTGCATATATCCACGAAAAAACATGGTTTCGCACCTTGGTGTAAAGTAATGTAATTATATCTACCTATCTTTGTTCTCATCGATACATCCTCCAAGAATATACTACAATACAACTGTCACGTGATAAATAAGTAGATCCAGAGACCATCTTGACGTCAACGAAGGGACAGCTCTTAATCTGAATAATAATATAAAATTGATTTGTGTGACTAAATACAGAAGTTAATCCCTTAACAATTGTTGCATTATGATGCAAAGGATGTTTTGATCAGTATTAGGATTAACTAATTCAACTGGTGGCTGACCAATGAAGTTTGTTTTAGGCGATTCTGTTGCACCAACGTCCGTCGTCCGTCTGTAAAGCTTTCGACGTCACGATTTAGATAACAGCTACACGTATTAATCAAATTTGATTAAACCCGGTAACTAGCACCGTTTGGGCATTATATAAACTATACTGACGTGCAAAAGAAACGATACCTAGATTTTGAGAGACCACTAAATAAATTCACACATACGTCGGATATACAAAAAATATCCCTTTCATGGACGTGTATCAATGACATGATGTCAATCAAATTAGACTCATTGGAACCCAAGCATCATTTTGATCAACTATGACATAAAGACGTAAGGCAAACTAATTGAATCATTTTGTATCGTTTCTTTTGCACGTCAGTATATAGCTCGAGATTGTATTTGAACCCCGTAAGTGTGTCTGGCAGGGGAACTTGTTGCAAGGGGGCGACCATTTCAAGTTCTCTGGAACCTCTGGTTTCAATGTTTGAAATAGCTCATACATTTTTTAAATTTTATGATTTAAACTGAATCATACATTCTAATCATTTTAAACTGCTGGGGCAGAGACATGAAACGTTATCATGTATGTTTCTGTGTATGCTTGCTTGTTATGCGTGAAGGGAAATGTGTTTAGGCGCGAATTAATCCGCCTTTATGACAGGTCAAGGTGTCATCTGTCTCTTAGGAGACGAAGGAGACGTTGTGTCTGTATGTCTCCGGCTCTTCATGTCTCTTGAATGCAGTGTACCTGTCAAAATAACAAAGTGCTTCTAGCGTGGGGACATGGTATGCACAATTCTCATTTGTCGTCGATTTTAAATTCCCGGCCGTCGCAAATCCTTTGACATGAATACATTTAATTTAGTTTCTCCAAATGTCAGTTTCCACTAAAATAGATTTCCACAAAGGCCTCACGAAGTGTTTGAACTCAATAATTCTAAATCTGACTCACAGCACGGCGAGGACGTGATTTGCATATGTAATTATATTTCTTTCACATAATCTAAAGATAGAAGATTAAAAATAATTCTGTGCTTGGTGACACTTTATTATTAATATCAAGTCACTGACGAGTGTACATAGAATCTGAACTGAGTCTTCTTCCCAGGCGTCTTGGGGCACACTCGAAGACTTAATCCTTTGGTTAGAATCATTTTCTTAAATAAAATAATAAAATAAAATAAAACGTTTAGTCATCTAGTGTCCAAAATGTTCACAAATAACCCTTAAAGAAAGGTTTGGAATGAGGCTGGTGATTTGAAAGGGTTTACGCCGTTATTTTAATTGATTTAACGAGGCACACATTGTTATGATGTCTGAGTTATGTATTTAACACAGAACACATCAAACTTATTTCCTGTTCCGGAACTCATATGCAACTGTAAATGCCAGGATTTTAAACTGAAAGTAATTGTCTTTGCGCATAACATTGCGACAGTTAAATGAAAGTGTGACAAAGGATATACAAAAACATTTACACTGTAATGATGACATGGATTACATTTTGGTTTTCTTTATACTGGGAGAATATTTCACGCACTGCAAAGATCATTGGTATTTCATGACTCTGCAGATCCATGAGATTGGCGCGTATCCCGCATGCTTTCTTTGTGCAGAAAGACCCTCTTCTCTATGCAACGTATGTCACCTTCTGTTTAATAAGTATTTGTAACAGACAGACAAGTAGAGCTGAAATGATAATATACAGGGTAAACGTTTCTGTGGCCTTGTGGTATAGAGTGACTCTCGTATAATACAGTGTATGTAGCACCATTCTCTACTTCCATGCATAGACTCCACTGGGGGTCCCTTTTAAAGGTGTTACCTTTTAAAGGGGACCATTCTTCAGTTTCTTACAGGTAAATATACGTCTATATTCAGTATCTCCAAGTGACTAATGAGTTTTGTATGGGTTTGTACACAGTCTTCGGAGAGGTGACCTATTTCAGTATAATACCTATAGGCCTAGCTCGGATGACTCATGCATCGGCCGGACATCCACCCGGACAAAACTTGGAAAACACTCCTCGGTCAAGCGGTTACTTTTAGGAAGGTGAACCGACAGGTGTGAAAGTGTGACTGTCACCGTTCATGCATAACAAAATCACATTCATAATAAACGGTCGTAAATTTGAAATACAATTAACCTACTATCGTGGCCAATGCGTAGGTAGATTAGTTGGTGTGCAAAACAATTTTTTTTCGAACATATCAAAGAAGATATATCCTAATAGACTGATTGCCGTCTCTTAAATCTATTTTTTCACTCTTCTATAGATATACGCATACATTTACTGACGTTAGCCTTGTATCTCCAAAGCTGACAACCCTAGACTTGCATTTTAAAGACTTACCAAGTCTCTTAAGTAAAAATATTATAGGGTCTTTCAGACAAACTAATTATTTTCCGAAGTTACTTAACATCATCAGAGACTTCGATAATTGCCTTTATTCGATGCACTGATCGACTAGTAATATATTCTCTGTTCTGTCGGATGTACATAACATTTAAACTGCGTTGTTGGTTAACGGTGAGCTACCACTGTTATAGTCTGGAGTGTTTCATTGCATTTCATCACAGTAAAAGGTCAAGTTGGACGTTGATCTGAGGTCATTGAAGTGAGTAAGTAGATGGCGAGTTAGTTTCGGCATTGAGTGACGGAGCAAGAATACGTTTGTCTTCTAAAATCAATTTTGATTGGTGATTTTATAGGCCTGTTTTAAAGTGGTGTATCATCAGGGATTGATGGGTTATGCAAGATGACCATTGGTGTATGTTACAAATCTTCTGATGTAAGGCAGGGATACCAATGTTCGTTGCTGGTGTATAGTGAAGTTTAGAATGGCTCCTTTCAAGAAGTAGGGGTCTGAAGTGGACTGGAGTTGACGGCATGATTGTTGGGTCTGCTCGATCTTGTGTCACCTGGGGGTCATTTGTGTGACATAACGCCGCCAGTGGACAAACGATGGAGTCAGTACTGTCACTGTGCCCTGTCACGATATCTCGGTTTCCATGTCTGTACAAACTGTCTCAATATTTGACATGAGATGGCCAGCGTTTGACATCCGTGAGTGGAAGAGAGAAAGAAAGCAAGAGAGGTCAACTGTAGACACAGCAACAAATAAACACAACATGGTCAGTGGGCAACAGTTGCAGCTTTGTCCTCGCCGTGTGGATGTTGATGTCGCAACAGCAAACGATCGCGTTGACACAGACGTCTTAACATATTGTCTACAAAAGTTAAGTCAATGCTCGCCGGTTAGCCTATGGTAGGAAATATTTATATAGGAAAACTCTTCCATTGAACTAGCTTTAATGCACGAATGTTAACATGAAAAATTAGTCCAAAACTAACCTAATATGATCAAATGTTTGACAATTTGAAATAGCACACCAACATGACTGTTGACCATCTAAACCAGTTCGGTTAAGAAAAGGTAATTATACATGTTTAATGTACACGTGTTTACTTTACACCCTCAGTCATACTTCATTTCATCGGTGCACATACTGACCCACTCCTGTCATATGAGGTGTTTTCAACACTCTTATTCTGTATGTTTTCATGACCATTGATACCCGCTGTATACATATGTTTACATCATTTGATACTCGAGGTTAGAAGAACAAACGCCGGAGCCTTTGTACCCAATTCTACCGTCAAATGTATGAAGGTTCATATTTGACTTGAATATAGAGGTGACCTATTACCTGACAAGAAATGGATAAATCGTGTTTATATTCGGGCCCTACCCACGCCCTTCTACTCGTGGGGGATAATAGAAGACTGGCGATAAATATCCACAGTACAAAACAGAGCTATCTGATGTTATAGCCTCAATGGCGTCTCACATTCCGTCATAACTTAGATTTCAGTTTTGTTGAGAGGGTTCAGTGGCACCGACTTCCACTGCTTGTGTGACGACTGCTTTCGAGGTGTGGTAACCTTCGGCTGTGCTAACATCCCTAACTCGATTTCAGTTTGTCCACTCGGTTGGACAATAGGGCCAAAGTGAGAAGGACAGCGGCGGTCCGGTTAACTCGGCCTTTGGGGTCAGAACATGGAGCACGCTGTAGCCAAGGAGCTGGACACTGCAAAGCCCTTAGGGATTTCCGAGCTTACTCGTACAATGACGGACCAAGCCGTGACTGAGCGCGGATTTACGCCATGATTGTGGTCCAGCCACCTCGATGTGATCTCATGCACCTGTGAGAAACACTGTCCGCTGCCCAAACAATACCTTTGAAATGTAACATCAAAACTACTCAACAATTTGAGTTTTGTTATTACAAGAATAACGTATTTGCTGTCCGTGATGATATTTGAGCCTTTCAGCATTTGAACTCCGTGTTAAGCATATTGGCACGCCAGTTACATACAAGAGTCGTTCATTACATGCAAGGAACACAGGACCGGATCTTGTTAAACAAAATCACTTTTTACAATTTTCCTTTAATCCAGCAACAACAGACGCAAGTCGTCACCAACATATTAATACATGCATAACACGAGGCTTCGGATGTTGATCAGTTGTCAATAAATATAAATATGAAGGTTGTACACGGCTTAAGTCGTTTACCTTTTACACCATTGCACTTCATACGCCTGTCAATAACTCTAAACTGAGGGTTAGTTTTCAAACGTACATGTCACGACTTATAGACTAGCACACGGTGGAACATTTTTCAGTAGAAGAAATACATACAAGCACGCCTTGGAGCTGCACCAACTAATTATGTCATATTTCTTTATATAATGTTGTTCACACGGTATCACAACAATGAAAAGGAAATATATACTGACGTCCAAAGAAACGATACCAAGATTTAGAGAGACTCCTGAATATATCATACACACGTTGGATATGCAAGAGATATATCCCTTCAAGATTATGAAGTTTTATCAATGATTTGATGTCAATTAAATTACGTTCATTGAAGTCCAAGCATCCTTTTGATCAACAATGGCATAAAGACGTAATGGAAATAATAGAAATCATTTGGTATCGTTTCTTTTGCACGTCAGTATACTTCAAGCAAAATCATACAAAATACCTGATCTCTTTATCTTTACAGCAAACTCTCATTTAATTGGCTTTTAAAATAACAGCTGAGCGGTAAAATGGATTCTGAAACATGCGTTCGGTGGCTTAATGAGAGGATTTTTTTTCAGGTATCATGAATGGGTACGGTATAGGGTTGACGGTAATACATGATCTACGCTCGTATGTTGTTTGACCCATAAGGTTTATGTATCTGTTACATTTGATTGCAGACATCGAAGAAGAAACGCTATCGGTTCGCCGTGGTCCTTGAGGAGTTGGCCAGCACAGACAATGTCCACTTTAAGGTCATCTTGCTGGAGTTCATCAACTGCGTCATCATCTACACAGAAAAGATAGAGGACAGGATCCGCATTAGGAATGAATTCTATGGTGAGTATGAAGTTGGCAAAATAATCAAACTCAGTGAAGTCAGTGAAATTGTGACACTTAACTCAAAGTCAGTCAAACTTTGTCTGAAATCAGTGAAATGTAATTTGAAGTCACTAAAACTGTTATGCCATGTCACTGAAACTGCAATTTCAAGTCACTAAATCTGCAGTCTGAAGTCACTTAAATATAGGTCAGTGAGGCACTGAAGTTATATGTAAAAGCAATTTTATTGAAATTGCTAGGACATGATAATTCAATATTTCAGGTCCATTATAAGTCTGTAGGTAAATATAATCTTGGTGATAAAACTAATTCAATGGGCTTTGAGAAAATATAGTCATATGAAGTTATCACAAACTCTCGAGAGGTGTTTCGGAGCATTGTATTTTTTCGTGACTGGTCACTTGATCTGGTTGTCCAAGCAAGGAAGTAGTAGTTACACACAGCTAGACCAGCATGCATTGTGCGGTATGCTGAGCCACGTTTTCTCACGATCCGGGAACATTCAACAAATTAGCGGTAAATAAGTCGAGAAGTTGCTACAAGCTCCCCACAACCCTCTCACTCCAGTCCCTTCTATTCATATCACGACCAGGACCGCTAACGACACTGGCCAACTTTCGTTCACATATTGCTGCTTTTAACTGAAGCCTCCTTACCTTCATGAAGTGTTCTGTATTAGTTTCCTGCTTTACAAAATGCTGTCATTGGGGTAATTTACAATACTCGAGTAAATTGATTTTGTTAAAAAAAGTTTAGTTTTTTTGTTGTTGTAAATTTGATATGCTCTTCTAAAGCAGTCTTAGTTTGTAAGTTTATGCATGTCCAGTAAGCGCCAAAGGTCCGGTACTTTTTTACTAAGCGATGTCATTTGGTTTAATTAAGATAAACTTATTCCAGTTTATGTCAGTACATAACCTTGTTATGGTTTTCCGTGTAATGCTCATGAAACATGTTATAAAATGAGGAAAAAAGTGCTCTTAAAACTGTAGATGACAATTTGCACTAAAATACCTTTGCTTCCGCCGCCAGTGGTGTTCGTTCGTGATAATGCTTTTTATTAACAGTAAGGAACACACCTCGGCATTGTTTGGGTTTTTAGATCTGGAAAATAGCTAATGTTCTGATAACATTAACGCGTTATGTGAGTGTATCTAACACTTTTTTCCTTAAATAACCCCTGATTCTCCCTCCGGGCTGCTGTTCCCCCGTCATAATAGCGCGTGTTCACCCGTGTCATGAACGCTATGGTTAGAATTTGACTCTACTAAAGAGGTACATACCACATCAAGAGCGCTATGCGTGGTGCCCCCCATCCCAGATGCACCTTCTTTGACATCAATGACCTTGTAATTTCTACGGCGTTTGTTCTATATACCCGACCGCAAACTGTTCCAAGACACTGATGTAACTTCAAGGCGAACCCCGTGTCAATAAAGAACATCTATCTCTCTTGCATACACGGCATTCTTTCAGGAGAGAGCTCTTTGTGAAGCTACCTCTATACCCAGCCGTTCGGAGGTGCGGTGGACAACCCACGCTCAGCGGAACGTGAAGAATGTCCTTCTGTCTGTAGGTCTGTTTTCGGATATGTTTCAAGCACCAACCACCCGGATAACTATCAATCCTGGGATAGGCTTCCAAACAGAACAAATCCGACCTAACCATGCCTATTTAACAAGCCAAATTACATGCCAGGACATACATCTTTAAAAATGTTTGCTTTTTTTCAAAATTGTGACTGTTTAGCAATTGATAAACACAAATGGTCGTATTTATGGACGCTAGGACGCAAAGAAGGATGACAAACATTCATGTTTGATCCTTTGTCATAGCACTTGCAAGACTCACACCATACTGGGATATGGTGTGCCTTGCCAAATCCATGTAAGACCTTGGGGAGGCTGGTGTGAAGATAGACTAGCCTCGGTTCACCTCGCAAGAGCTCGGGGAATGGTCACATGGTTATGACGTTTATTGTAACAGTGTTGTTGTCCTAGGGACACGGAAAGGTCAGCTGTGGTCAGACAAAATCTGTTCGTTTAACCATGCCGAAGTAAATCACTTAACGGAGTAAAAGGTATATTTTCAATAGAAATAATCTATAACAGCTAAGCCCAGATCCCCATTGCATTCATGGTCATATTGATGACACATTTGACTATATCAACATATCAACTATGACATAACCACGTTGCAGATAAGCATTAGTACTTATTCTTTCAATTTATTTCTCACATAGAGCTGAATATATCGTAATATTAGTTTCATGTTGCGTGGGAATTCATTGTCTCTATCGACAACACCGTCCTGCTAAGCGTTTTTAAGACTGCCATTCTTCGGTGGACTTACTTTGATAATTGCTGACGTAAGCTCGTAGCTGAGTTGTCCCCGTGGTTTTAGATTAATACAGATAATCTGAGTCTCTGATTGGCTGATATCGTGCCAACTGACGTAATGCACTGTATTTTTAGGTGAGATCAGAAGCCGAGATCAGGGAGGCTTGCAAGGGGAGACAAATCTGTCAAGGTTGTGTCAACATCCTGATTACACAACAATTGTAACATTGCATAAAACTACTTCAATCTCCTAATCTGTATTTTAAGATGGACAAAGCTCTGCGTACTTGACACTTTGAAAAGTTTTAAATCCGCCTTTTACTGAGAAAGCATCTCAGCACGTAACGAGTAAATTTATTTAAGAAATCTCATTATTTGGTTCTTGTAGGGCAAATGTGTTAGTAATTTGACGCACGGGTCTTGATTAATAACGGGTTTAAAGTAAATGACAAGTCCGTCAACACTTCACCAGACGACTTCGCCCCTGCACACAGTTTCAACAAGTTGTAGGTAAATAGCACTCAACAAACATTGGCACTAATTGCCGCGAAACGTAGCGGAATGGACGACCTTTCCTAAAGGGCGTGACGTTGTTACCAACAGTTTAGTCATCCAGGACCTTGTCAAGGGCCTCCGTTATGTAAGATGTCAGGCGTATCAAGCCTACTTGTAACGAAAGATAGATAAGGCCAAGGTTAGCAATCTATGAAAATTATATAAGCACCAATTAGGTGTTACGTATGAATTTAAAATTGAAATTAAAAAAGTACTTGTTTCCGGTTTAATTATAGAACTCCTTCAATGGCATCAATGAAGTACCAGATTACAATATTTATTTGATTCATTTTTAAAACATATTTAAGACGAAATATAACTATGACAATTAATGTCGACCATGCTTTGTATAAATATATGTAACCATACAACACCAAAAGTGGAAGAAGTAAATTGAGAATGTCTGAGAAGGTTTCCCTGACGACTATCGCGGTGTATCCTGCATTGCTTGCCAAGAGCTCGCCAAGCCGGTGACCTTTTAGTCTTCTGACTTAGTGCTCTCTTAAACTTTGCGATCGCCATGTCTAAACTTTGTGAAAAACGGCCTGACATTTTAAATAGCCGATCAGATAAAGCCGTAATTTTAGCACTCCGGTCGGAGTTTCACCAATGCGGAGGTTTAAAAAAGTTTTAATTACTTCAATTTGAAGGCCTACCCTTTTAGATTTACATAGGAAAATTAGCAAGTAAAGGTATAGCTGTCAGGTTTCTTGCCGTGGCGGTGAGAAAACAGGAGAAAAGCGGATCAGGTGCATCCGGGGGATAGATGAGAATGTGTAGCTGTTTTAATTGTCAGTGGTTTGGAATATAGCATTTTCCTTCGTGTCAGAATGAAAGCTACAAGCAAACAGGAAGGTATGTAAAGTAAGCCAAGAAGACAGATAGATGGCAATGTCCAAACCATTTTCCATTTATTCTTTACTGATCTCCAAATTTCTCTTTCTCCTTTACACCATAAAGTCAAAATGATACCACCAGATAGAAAGACAGATTGATCAATGCAAAACAAAGCATGTGGCCATGCAAAACTATTTTACATTCAAAAATTTAAAATAAATATACGCTTTGGTGAACATTTCTAAAAATATTTATGCAGTGTCATTTTATTAACAAAGTTGATAAAAACTTGATACAAGTGTTGGTGTGTATTCGGCAGAGCTGGGTGTCAGTGTTTGAATCAGGCAGTTATTGCTGTTTGAAGATGGTTATCGCTTGGATGGAGATGTATAATACTATCTAAAGGGGATACCATCTTCGCGTCTATAACCTGTCTGCTGATGTTGACACGGACGACACACGGGCGTTTACAAAATGTCAATTACATTGCGCTTTGCTGTCGGTCATCCTTTACAAATATAACTATCACCATTTCTCTGTGTCATCCCCGTTTGAAGAGTGAAAACTACACTTTGAATTGCTGCTGAAAAAATACACATTTTCAATTGACAGTTTTCATTTATTTAAAAACGTCGCTTTCAGCTCGAAGTTACATCGTGTATTCTTCTTTCCGCTGGTTTGTAGGTGTGTTTGCTTGAACGAAGACTCCTCAATACCTCAAAGACAACACTTTTTGAATACCCAGCACTAAGAAATCGTCATGCATCTTGTCAATTTAAACCCGATTGTATACAAAAATGTCTTTCATCCCATGGATTCTCATATCTAATATATTTTCAGGTCTCAAATTACAAGATGTCATCAACTCTCTCAGGTAAGATTTAGATACAATGTTCACATTTTATCGTGGTAGACCGTCGTGATAAGCCCCACAATAAGAGCCTGTAGGATCGTTTATACTATAACTGAAGCGATATACATAGTCAAACAATGTAATTCAATCATTTTGTGAAAGAGTGAGTGAGTGAAATAGATTTTTTACATTGCAGGGGGCAATATTTCAGCCATATTTTGTGAAAGAAGTGGGGAATATGGAGATAGACGCATGCAATGTCAAGGCTTAACAAAAACAGGCACTGTTATATTTCTATTCATGAGTTGTTACCCATTTGCACATCCTTGTTTTCATCTGTAGTTAGAATTGAAGCTAAAAGATCCACTTCTGTTGTTATAGTAGTTTATCAATTACGTGTTCCCATGGACCAAACTGGCAAAGTCCTGGGAAAGTTGCACTGTGATACAGTTAGATACCAATGTTTTGTTTCGTTTAAGAGGTTAGTCGAATCCATTGCCCAGTCGCCACAACAACATACCCATGTTGCCACGACTCATCGGGATAGCCCCCATGAATCAATTGTAAAACTGAAATCTGATAATTGTATAGACCAATACAACAGCAAACAGAATAACTCCCCTCTTGTTTGAAACCGGAGTTTAACAAACATGTAGACCTAAGAAGGTTATTATGTCCATGGATATACAGGTATGATGCAGGTGTTTTGGGAAGGGCAGCTCCATGAAACAGCTGATCGAGTAAAATATGATTGTGAGACCAATAGATAGTAATCATTAATCAAGTTAGAGCGACAGATATGTGATATAAACATTATCCTTGTCAGTGGTGTCACAGTCATGTGTTAATTGTGTTGGTCGGTGCTTTGCAGTAATTGCTTTCGACAAGTTTCTAATAAAAGTAATAAGGACACTTATATCGGGCATATTCAAAGCGCTCCACATTGTTACACCGGTGATTGGAACAATGTACCATCCTCAACTCACAAGGCAGGCCCGTAGAAACATAAGCGTTTCCCTGTCTTTGAAAACAATAATCAGTGATAAGTATTTAAAGTAATGATGCACTCAAGTGCGACATAAACACACCGTTGTTGTTGTTGTTTCTAGGAAGGAAGAAGAGCTTGGAGTGTCCTTGCAGTTGGAGCTGTTTGAAGAGCACAAGGCCAACGATGAAGACTCTTTGCCAGCAACCAAAAGTGTGGACCTTGGCAGCCCGTTGGATGTCTTCCATACCATTTACAAACAGGTGCGTGTTCGAATTTCACTCCATCATTGACCACAAACAATAATTACAATCATTGTCATTTGATGAATGTTGACATAGAATAACAATATCATCATAAAGCTGATAATCATTGGTCTCGTTTTAGTTCAATCGCTATATGTCGAAGGGAAACAGTACATGCGTCTTTACCTACATTTCGGTACAAATGTCTTAAACCTAAACCAGTTTAAAGACAAATAGTACGTCGGAAGAGGTCAGGAGACGCTGGTCATACATCACTGTCACAAACAGCTAGGTCAGCATCAGTATACGTGTAAAGTAGAAGATTCAAACGAGCCAGTTGCAAATATCCATAGATATTGAAATATGTAACCAAATACGCACAGGACAAACGTGTTGACACGGAAATATATAGGGTTTTTTTTAAGGTATAATATATTGCTTGTTTTAAGGTATATGTTATTAATACGCTAAGAATAATTCCGCTTTGCTTATGTATAACACGTTGGATTGCAGATATTTATAGATTGTTAGAAATATGTTTCTGTACATGCGGATACAGTATATTTTGGTTTGATCTTTATTCTGTAAACTTCAGAAATCCCGCACTCCCATTATGAAACAGTGCATCTGTCAAAATTGGTTAAGGTTAGGCTTTCTGGTAAGAAGACGTCCAAATTGCATCTCCAGTCACATCACTCTCGTTCTTCAAACACATGCATGTACTGGTCGCGCCCACTAGGTAAATGCTGCACCTGCAGTCGTGGCTAATTACTAGTCGTCTAGAGTCTGGCAGCGTCGTTGACATGCATGTTAATGAGATGCGCATGTACGTAGTTGATTGTTGAAACACTCCGACCGGTTCAAGTTCCACAGACATGCTCATGATGTGTGGACAATGCCCAAAATAACTCATGCAAATCACAGATTTAGTGAAATAGTCAACTTACAAATCAAAACGTGCGAACCCGCGTCCAACAAAATAAATATATTAAAAAATGGACAATGGGTGTGGGCATTCACGCTGTAAGAAATAGAGTTATACTCACGTAAATAGAAAAAAAAACATAATGAAACATAAATTTATGCAGACTACCAAAACCAGGTACATGTACTCTCTCACATACATATAAATAGAGGTATACTCACGTAAATTTAAAAAAACCCCATAAAACATAAGTTTATACAGATGAACAAAAACCTTCTCTCACATCAGTACTTTTAATTGATTGGTTGATCTTATGTTTTCACGTCGAATTTAAATCATTAGTTTTAATTGTGGAACTGTATTGTCATACAGGTAGCCTCAAGCCCCCATGAGTTGAGCTTCCTCACGTGCTTGCAGTACCTTCTCAAGATCGACCCCAACGATCAGTTCAGTGACACGGTGTGGCAGACGGTGGAGCAGTTGATCTGCAAAGCAACGTTGATTGAAAACCCTACAGATGCTCAGAAACTGTTGGTGTCCACATCCCGAAAGCTGGATAGGAGTGGAGATCAGAAGTGCTGTTGTTCGTGCCACAAGGATGGTGGAGATGGTGGTCGTGGAGCACCTAAACAGAGATCCGGCAGAGGATCAGCACCTAGCACTCCTGATGGGGAGAAAACTTTCCCAGGGTGTGTGGCACCTCCCCCTCCTCCTCCTCCACCCCCGCCGAGTTGTCCACCACCTCCACCACCACCTCCTCTACCAGGGATTCCTCCTCCACCCCCTCCCCCTGGTGCACCTCCTCCTCCAGGTGTACTCAAGTCACCAGGAAACCTCCCGCAAGTGAATGTGCCGAAACCCAAGTCGAAAATGAGGACGTTCCAGTGGAGTAAGATATCAAGTAACAAGGTGGTGGGCAAGAGCAACTTATGGACTCTGATAGGAAAACTGTTCAACAACTACAAGGTTGATTACCACAAAATGGACGAGTTGTTCAGTGTCGCCCAACCTAAGCCAGCATCCCGGGGCAAGGACAGCAGTCCAGCAACGGAGAGGAAGAAGGAATCAACAGAGGTGAATATCGTGGCCATAGATGACTCTTAATATTTATGCATATGGGCCTATGGCCTTGTTGTCGTTGTCATGTTAAAGGTTATGCATAAGGTCCCTAAGGCGTAGCCTTTGACATGACAACGAAAACAAGGCAAACAGTCAGAGAGACGGACAGAGAAAATACTCCGTGGATACCTGGAGCACCCATACACGCATTTATTCATATGCGCCTTTAGCCTCGTTGATGTTGTATCTTATGCGTAACCTTTGACATGACAACGAAAAGGAGACTATAGGCGCATATGCATAAACATAAGTGATCTAGTGCATCATGTATATACCCAATCATGAGGACATGTATTCTCTCATAGAAAATAGAGTTAATGTCAAGAGCTATCTTTTCCAAATATTTTTCAATTCGTCCTTCTTCAAAACTGGCGTTTCTGTTCATATTTTGTGTTTAATATGTAAATATATTAATGTTATTTTAAAGAGAGGTTTTGATAAGGCTGAAAATATGCTGTTTAAGACAAGTGATTCTATTGGAAAACATCTCGTGTCTGTGACTAGTAAAGGATGACCTCAATGCTCGATGACCCCTGGAAAGACAGCAGTATTTGCCACTATGCTGGGACGGTATACGTTTACCGAGATGGTTTCTGATACCAGCTGAACATGAATGAATACATGACGCCGCAGATTTTCTCTGTATGAAAAACACCCAGATGACCTAGCGGACAAGAAGCTATGAGACTGTCGCACTGTCTTAGCGTGAGACGAAAACTGGTTCTGTTTGACACCAACTACATGCTCCTGATGCGCTGATAATATGTTTTGTAGACTGGCGCCACATAAGACAATATCAAACATGCAAACGTTATCTGGGAATGTTTTAGAGCAAATAATTTTAATAGGAGGCAATAAACTAATCAAAATATGCACGTATTACCATTTATATGTGTAACTTTGACAAACGGCTCATGAAGATACTTCAGTACATTTTTTATCCAGACTTGAGAACGCCTGTGGTTTTATAATCGTCTTTCACAGCTATATGACAACAGAATAAAGTATTGCCTCTTTCAAAGCGACGTGTTTAGTATTTCTACTTTCATTTTCCATTTCTTTACGACGTCACACGCTATAGAAACGTAGAATGTTTTGCCTTTTTAATTACTGAACATGTGTTTACCAGACTGTAATCATTTTCAGATTACCCTCCTTGACGGCAAACGAAGCTTAAACGCGAATATATTCCTGAAACAGTTCAAAATGTCGAATGAAGAGATTGTTCGATTGCTACGAGAAGGCAACAGTCAAAGATTCGGTCAGGAGAAACTCCGTGGACTCCAGAAGATGCTTCCTCCTGCTGACGAAGTGAGTTGTTGTGGACGTATATGTCCTCATTTACACTCTGCCTGTTTGTTGTAATTCATGAGTGAGTCACGCGGTTGTATTCCGTTTTATTATTTTATTTTCTGATTCTAATTTTGTATTACCCTTTAATTCTAGATCGAACTGTTTCGGAGTTTTGATGGAGACCGTGAGAAGCTGGGGAATGCGGAGAAGTTTTTCATGTGTCTTCTGTCACTGCCTAAGTAAGTATATTCTTCAGTTGTAATCTTCTTATTCCACTTCTGAGTAGGATACGTTCGACAAGAGGCTACTCCTACAGGCATACCCCAAATCATACCATCGGCTTTTAAACCCAGGATGTCTTAAAGAATTTTAAAGGATTCTCCGAAAGACAATGTACTCGAAAAGTAAATGACGTATACGAGGCGTTTCACAGACATTAAAATATTACATGTTTACACGAAGCAGGCCAGAATGTGTTATGACTGCTATAAAATTCCGCAGAAACAAATTATCGCATCATTTTAAATACAATAAAACCTAAAGTGCATGAAGACTTTAAAATTTGATTTCGTGGATCATAAGTGATGCCTTTGTACCTTAGAAAAATGAGATGCGTAGAGAACAGTTGGTATGGAAAAAAGGACATGACGTGATCACCTGCACGGAGAAGCCGGATGTGATGTGTCGCTGCCATGACCTTGTGTATTAAACCCTGCAACACCCTCTTTGGTGTCGCTCAGGGATAGACACCGGTGTCCTCTTTAATAATTGGACGAGTTGTTCCCTTCTTTGATGTTTCTTTATTACTAATAACCCAGGTTTTACGGCCGTTTCTCTTGACAGTTATGGTCTGTCCCCATTCTGTAGGCTGTTGGTCGTGTAGATAGCATAGAACCACAATAATAGACCTAATAGCAATGCTCGTCTTTAGGTAGTTACGGCTTTCTTATTATATTTTTTAGACCCCTCGCGTGGTTTAAATGATGCGCATATGCAGGGTATGTGTGGCGGTGTAACACCAGTGCGGGACTGCCATCTTGCCAAAAAATCTGGACATGTTTTCCTCAGAACTGATTATATTAAAATAACATTTGGTGTCAACATGTCTTGTTCTGACATGGAAACTTTAACACACATGACAGAAAAAGTTTATAAAAGGAACAAACCCAACTCTCTTGCCACGATGTGTCACGGTGTACATCGACATTCTGCGTCATATGTGTTTAGCTGGTAGACATAGCTGTCTGGTTATGACTATCTTTGACGTGCCATGTCTCATGTATTTCGCCTGTCAGAATATATTATCATTCTTGGAACGTTTTGGATCGTTACATGTTGTTGTCATGCAAATTTAAATAAAAGTAGTTTGGAAAACAAATAATATGTGACAGCTGATGATACTTCTGGTATGAAAATATTGTTATGCTTTTGTCCACAGCTACAAACTGCGGGTTGATGGCATGGTGATCAAAGAAGACTTCCACGCGAATATGGAATGGATAAGCCCATCCGTGGAGGCGATCATAGCAGCTGCAAAAGGTGCATTTTTAATGTGTGTGCGTGTGTGCGATAACATTAATAGCTAGACCCGGGATTCTGTGAGGAATTGTATCTGTAGGGGCCCTTCCTTTTGCGAGCCTTTTGCGAGGGATTTTATCAGGGCTGCAAAGTTTCCTCGGGGCCCCTTCCCTTCTTAGTCAACTTGTTTATATTCCCCAGCTCCCTTTTGGGCCCTGGGTCAAGGGACGATGTACCTTCTACACTTCCTCAGGGGGCAGTGGCTGGATATAGACATGTAGGCAAACAGTCTCGTCGGCTGACAGACGAACAGGCAGTCAAACAGACGGACAGAGAAATTATTTCGTGGATACCTGCAGCACCCATAGACGACTCTTAATATTTATGCACATGCGCCTGTAGCCTCGTTTTCGTTGTCATGTCAAAAGTTATGCTGAATGTTTTTTATGCGTAACGTTTGACATGACAACGAAATCGAGGCTTTAGGCGCATATGCATAAATATTGAGAGTTGTCTATTGGCCTGCCAGCTTGGTGTTGTTGCCGGAGTAGATCTGCCGACACCGGGTTAACGGGAACAAACCCAGTGTTTACTTTCTCTCGGGTTACTCCTCTCATTAGTAATATTATCAGGCCCTTTAGGATCACCTTGTTGAAAACAGGTCAGCGTTTATTGGTCGGCCACATACAATTTGAAACATTTTGCCGCACGTAAGCTGTTCAAAGTACACATCACCCTCACGCATCCCTTGATTCATTGTTGCTTTCTCGGCCTACCTACGTCCTGTCTATCTGTTGTCCCCTTACCCTTCGCACACAACCCTACGCAAACGCATACACACACACTTGCGTACAACCCTGAATCTCAACACGGAACATAATGTCTTAGATGAACCCGAGTCTTCTTTAGACGTGTGCCGAGTCCCCGGCTTCTATTCGATGTCCGGTCCTTATTAAAGATGCACTACGACTAAAGGGGAAACTTGTTCAATATAAATGTAACTGAAGGGAGAAATCGTTGACCCAGCCTCTATTGGAGATCCGGTCCTTATTAAGGAAGCACCACCTCTACCCCCGACTCTTAATGGAGATCCATCGACGTTGAGATTGCTGAGAAAAAAAGCGTTAAAACCATGACCACACATTGATCAATTTGGACACAACTATAACCACGTGGATATGAGTGCTGGGGCATACTGTATGACTTACCAAGAGATTAGCAGTGCTCCGGTGACTTCCTCACAGGAAATATGTACTGAATGACCGGGTGATTTAGAAACTTATACCCCTAGCTTGCAATAATTACTTTCAACACGAATTTTCTGCTTGTTTACATTTGTATGCAATCTGCGTGAGTGACCCTGTATATATGGTTTATCTCACTTTTGGATCATTGCCCTTGTTTTGGGTCAGCACTTGGCGCGTTATAAACTGATTAATACCAATTTCTTTATTAAGGCGAATTACGTCGAATTAAGCTAATCACCTTTCATTGTACTTTTCAGAGATCAAAGAGAGCCGCTCGTTGCGGGAGCTGATTTACCTGGTTTTGATTGCTGGAAATTACCTGAACGCTGTAAGTTGACACCTGTAACACAATTGACAGGAACGTCGTTGTCGACGTCGTCACACTTACCTTTACGACAACCACCTCAACTAGGGTTGCAGATTTCGTGATTAAGAGTTAACAACGTAACTAGCCAAGAACACGACCCTCTGTTGACTCCGTACACACCAAATCAACTTTTCCACGGGCTGGCACCGTATAGGCTTTCACACTCTGGCACTGCGGCATTGACTTTTAATTAAACAAAACAGAGGCGTGTTGACACGGGGTAACCCAATTACCTAACGATTGCAACACCTTAAGAGACATAACTGGCCCAATAAACACGTAGTTTACTTCTGAAACTACCGACACCTTTAGGCTCGATGATCAGCTTTACGTCCAAAAACTATGTGCATTACAGTTATCATAGTACTAAAGTGTATGTAAAAGGCAGATTTAGATTAGACTTACATTCATAGGCAGATTTAGATGAGTCTTACACTTATAGGCAGATTTAGATGGGTGGTACACTCATAGGCAGATTTAGATGAGTCTTACACTAATAGGCAGGTTTAGACGAGTCTTACTCTCATGGGCATATTTAGATGAGTCTTACACTCATAGGCAGATTTAGATGAGTCGTACACTCATAGGCAGATTTAGATAAGTCTTACACTCATAGGGAGATTTAGATGAGTCTTACACTCATAGGCAGATTTAGATGAGTCTTACACTCATAGGCAGATTTAGATGAGTCTTACACTCATTGGCAGATTTAGATGCGGGGAGGGGGTTGAGCTGGCGTGCGCCCCCTAACATCTGGCAAGGGTAAGGAATACGTTTGTAAACTGCTCAAGTTTTATATATTTTCCGTGACCTTTTCAAGATTTGCCGAGTAATGAAATAAGGCCGAATACACCAAATACTGTATATACTATTCTCTACAAATGCGAGAGTTTGGTCCACAGACCTTCTGCAGAGTTAACCCCCATCCCCATCCATCCAATCCCAAATCTTGTATTCGTCCTTGACACTGAAACTAATGTTGACGTATATTTCTGTTGTCAGGGTAACTACGCTGGCAATGCTGCTGGTTTCAAACTCTCCTCGCTTTTGAAGTTGACGGAGATCCGCGCCAACAAACCAAGGATGAACCTATTGCATTACGTGGCTCAGGTAAGTCAATCTTCTTTGTTCTATCAGCAATTTATTCCATTACTTCCGGTTCCGTACAGAATCACTGAATATTTCTAAGGATCCTTTGTCAAATTCTCATAATTCAGGATAACTTTTTTCAGTTAAACAAGTATTGAATATGAGCTAAGTTTGAAATAATTTGGATGGAATTTGTGTCGAATTCACTTCGCGCGCTGTAAGATTACAATTCATTTAATGCGCTATAAGATTACAATTCACTTCGTGCGCCCTAGGATTACAATTCACTTCGTGCGCTTTAAGATTGCAATTCACTTCGTGCGCTGTAAGATTAAATTGTTTTGTTTGCATGTTTAGACGTAGTGACGATAAAAAATGACTCGATAATTTATGGACGTCAACTTCTTTATTTGCAACGTTTTGAAGTGTATTCTCACTTCTTCATTAAGTTTGAACTTTTTGTTAATTATAAATCGGCCCAATCTGAAAGCCGACTTGAAGTGGCAACAATATCCTGTGGTCTGTGTAACCAGTTGTGTGAACTGCATGTCCATATTTTTCTCTCCCAGGAAGCAGAGGAGAAGAATCCCAAACTGCTGAATTTCCCAGAAGAGATGACCTTCCTGAAAGATGCAGCTGGGTAAGACACATATTTACCATTCCAGATCAGTTTCAAGAAAATAATTACTTCTTCATATGACGTCATACTTAAATTTTCTTAAGGGAGTTGAAATCCCAATATGATAGGTTGTCTCTGTACCTGCTACAAGGTTTACAACGAAACAGCTCGGCCAGTGAGCGCTAATAGCTCAGATAACCTCTTTAAAAATAGCCGTTCTACACATTCTGGTATATTACTCAAACCTGTAGTCTTCCGTTATTACTGTTATCCCAGAGTCACCTATTTTTAGCCGAATTTCAGCTCTGGAATGTCCACGTTACTTAAGAAGGTTAGACTGCACGTGCAGCGCATGTTGGCCTGACCTTTCACTAACCCTGCGTGCTGAGACCGTACATCTCTCTTACAGTACCTCGATGGACAGCCTCATCGCCGACATCAACACCATCACTCAGAAGGTTCACGACATCTCGGATCAGATCGGGAAAACCGGAGACGATTTCAAGTCCCAAATGGCGGCTTTTTTAATGGTGAGTTTTACCAACAGAATTGTTGACATAAAAGTGTACGAGTAATGAAACTCAGTCTTGCGCCACGACTGTGAATTCAAATTAAACAAAACAAATCAAGATTTGTGCAAGTCTAGTTTCTTCTTAAAGCAAGTCTAGGTTCTTTGATTCCACAACAGAGCTGATTTTCAGTAAAACAAAATGAAATAACGAAAACTGCATTTTTTTCGTGGATGGATAAGTTTTCGTAGATTAAGTGTTAGTCTAAATGGAACTGTTCTGAACATGACGTGAAGTGTCTTCTACACTTATGCCTGGCTTATACTTTACCTCGAATAATGATTTTGAAACGAAAACCTTCAACATTAAAGTGATTTGTATCGTATTTGAGCCTCTAAACCCTTTAGTCAAAATGTACCCGAGATACTACTATGTAATACTCGTCCAAGAAAGACATCACCTGCCATACTTGATTTAATACGAAGACAAGCATCTATTGTTTAATCCCAAGTACTAACAGGGTTTTGAAAATACATTTATGAAAACATTAGTTGAAAGCAAGTCTTAATAAACATATAACTCAAATGACTGCAGTCCCATTGAATCTGAGGAAATGAAGGAAATGTGGTATCAGACTGCAAATAAAGTGTATTGTGACAACATTTTGACAATGTTATTAGGTTATGACACGCCATGTGTGTGCGTTAGGTCTCCTGTTGCAGTGTCCCACGTTTGTGGCAGGCCGCTACTCAGTAGCTTATGGAACGTTCATGTTTCCCAGGTGTGTTATGACATGCTAGTTGAAACCACGTTATAAAACCAGTTCTGTTAGGCGATATGTTTGTGTCACCCGGTACCGTGAGAAAGCTGGAGAATCGATGTATGTTCCAAATTTAGTCAGTTCTCTTTCTTACCCTATCCTTTTGTTTTAAAATTCTCTTGAAGCATTTCCACTTCTGCATTCAATCAATTCTCTTCATAGAATTCAATTATTTTAACAAGTTAACATATTCTCATTGACGTTGGAATAAAAGTTAAATCTGAATTGGGAATATTTGTTGCACTCTAAAATACCAAAATAATTAAATTAAATCTTAATATATTTTGCCCGGAGGTGGTTGGGTGGGGAGGGGGGGGGGGTCCAATGTATCCGGACTCTCCCTTGTGAAAGTCATTGTAGGTGTGTTTGCAGAAAAATAGTCCTCCTCTCTCTCGAGACAGAAATGTTTGAGTCTGGACCCCCTTTGTGAAAAATGAAAAAAATAATTAGGTCTACCAAAATAGCCCCGGCGCCCTTAGGGCTGGAATTTTGCAGTCATATTTGCATATTGCCTGTGCCCCATTTTAAAAATCCTGGATTTGCATGTATTCTGTGTTCTCTTCACACTTCTGCTCAAGTTTGACTTTTTTCAAAGAGTTACTGCTTCCAAATGTAGGTAAACAAGATATACGTGTAAAGCATATCGCTAAGCATTGATGTCGCCTTTGTTGCAGGAAGCCAACGAAGAGGTCGTGGAACTGAAGGAGGATCTCAAGGACATTGACACTCTCCGGTTAGAACTGTCAGACTTCTTTTGTGAAGATGCCGCCACTTTCAAGTTGGATGAATGCTTCAAGACGCTCCAGGTGTTCAGAGACCGCTTCAAGAAAGCCATTGAGGTGAGAATCATTACTTAAAGTATTTTTGAACACTCTGACAAAGATGCAGAACTTTCAATATAGAAATGCACGCACTCACTTGCACACGCTAGTACCAAGATTATTTAAAGTTACTACAGCTGTTGCTGTGTCCATGAATCCGCTTATTATTATTCATGTTACCTGATGCATTTAACTGACAAAAATGGATTTGTTTTCCAGGAGAACAAAGCTCGTCGGATCCAAGAAGAGAAAGTTGAGGCCAGACGGAAACAGAAGGAGGCAGAGAACGTGAAGAAGATGGGTCTCAAACCAGGTGTGCTTAATTTTTACAATGTGGCATCCAGTTATTGTGGTTAATGTCTTTAATATCAGTTCCTGCACTCCAGCGAGCGAGTCTTTAAAAAATCCAAATATCAAATATCACAGAATCCTTAATAGTGTATACAGCAGATTACTGGTATACATAATTTGTCTTTGGGGAATCGGGATATAAATAAAAACTATAAATAATGATGGCATGAACAAATTCTAGTTATAGTTACAGGTAAAATTATAATAATAAACTTTCATTTTATTACGTAAACAAGTGTATATATTAAGACTTCACCTTTTTCCAAATGTCGTGCTTGTTGTTATGTACGAAACAGCTCTTGATATGCTTGTCAGTAATTGTGTTGCTCGTCCGTTTCAGGTGATACACTGGAGGAGCCTGGAGATATGTCGATGGGTCGCAGCTCACCCGCGTTCCGAGAGGAAGGATCTATCGTGGACATCTTGCTGGCCGATGTCAGATCAGGAAGCACCAAGAAGTTCAGTGACAGTAACTTTTCCGTAACCAAAGTGCAGAAGGTGAACTTAGACTTGGTCAACGGACTGAGTGGGGGAGAAGCAACAACAGACTCGTCCAAGACTTCTGACAGTCCTTTCGTGAGAAACAGTGCCACTAGAAGAAGCAGGAGAAGTATGCGGAGAATAGACAAACCTGATGACAGCACTGATGCTGAAAGTACATGCAGTAGTCTTGAAGAAGCTGAGCTACAGAAGACACGTTCACGAAAGAGTTATGCCACGGAGGATGATGCCTCTCTTGTCGAGTTTCTTAATGACAATGTTGGTGATGATAAGAAGGGTCCTGATCTCTCTTTCGATCGTTATGGAAGTTTGAGGAGAAAGAGGAAGGACCGAAAGGGTCTCCTAGACATAATTGACAGAGAAAGGGCCCCGTCTCCTCTTGTGAGTGACAAATTATGTGTTTCGCCTGATCCTTCTAAAATGAATGAACAAAAACCAGAAAGGCCAACATCAGAGACACTGGCTGACCCTCCTATTCGGCCTTTCAGAAGAACGCGTAGTATGTATGATAAAACAACATCTCGCCGTTATCTTGATAATGATAGGCCCAGAACACCCACAGCAGAAAGTGAAAGCGATGTTCTTGAGAGAATAAAGCGAAAACTGTATCAGAGGGGCAAGAATGAAAGTCCTGAAACTATCAACAGTCCTGTGTCAACGGATGAGCCGGAGAAAAGAATCCGAAAGTTACCAGAACCCCCACAATCATTAGATGTTGGTACTCATGACGTCACTGATTCCCCTAAAGCTCCACCTCGATGGAGGAAGAACATTTCAACCAGTGAGTCGCCGAGATCACTGCAAACAATAGATGAAAAATCCAAACTAGAATCCCTTGTCACAAATGGCACCCAAGACGATAATAATAATTCACATTCAAAGATTGAAATGTCTCGGGACCGACTTGCTAAACGGTTCCAGAGCAGTCTTGATCCAGCTGAATTGAATATTTTCTTGCGATCTATGAAAGAAAATGATAAGAGCCGTTCAAAGGATGATACCGATTTGAATAGTCTATCAACATCTATTCGCTCCAAGATAAGTCAGAAGATGGGCACTAATATTGATCAAGTGTTGAAAGTTATTGAGGCGACTGGCCGACCGATTGATACTGTTGCCGTTTCAAGGCCGATGCCGAAGAGGCCCGTCAGCGCTGGCCCTGAATTAATGTCTGCTATTTCGAAAGCCGAGATTGATGATAGATCGTCGACAAATCCTTCAGAGACTGTGTTGAAGGCGAAAAGAGAGAGCAGGAAAAAGCGAGCTCAAGTGTTACTTGAGGAGGTGCAGGTGGCTTTGAAGAAGACAGAAGGAGCTGAAGCCTCAGAGGAGGAGATGCAAGATGAATCACCGCAGGTACCACCTAGAAGGAAATCCACAGGGGAAGCAGACTCAAAGAAAACTAGTCCAGAGAAAGACAAAGGAGAAAAGACTTCAAAACTGACAGGGAAACAGAAGTTTAACAGAGACAGGTTCGGAACCAAGAAACCAGACAGTGATGCTGCTGACAGATGCAAGAGTAACGTAGAGAGAGATTCAGTTGATAAAGCACTAAAGGATTATGTTGAAATGGGCAATATGAGTCGATCTAAGAGCTATGATGAATCTGTAGCCAGGAAAGCATCGAATGAGAATGGTGACTTTACCATGCGAAACAGTGAGAGTGCTCCTGATACAACGGAAGAGAAACGTGCAATACTGCGTGGAAGCTCTAGTCGACTGTCGATGGATCCACGAAGACATGGAATGTATGTCCCGAGTGACGACAGTGACAATGAAATGATGAAAATACCGGACAGGCGTCCATCTTCAGCTAAGAGTGATAGTCCCAAGAGTCAGAAACGTCTTTCAATCAGATCCACCAACACGTCTACGGAAACTCTTCAGGCAGAGAACATGAGCGACGGAGACTCTTCTCCTGAACAAAAACGTAAAGGCTCTAGGAATGACAACAGAGAAGTTAATGTTGTGTCTCCGCTCCGACAGAATCGGTCCTTGTACGGTCATAGCGATTATGCAGTGTCACATACTAGAACTCGTGAGTATGAGGAGGAAAATGAGAGTCCCGGGGTAACAATGGCCACGTGGAAACGAAGACGAGACGAAAAGAAGCGACTCAGCGTCTATGATAACGTAACTGATCATGATGGACATCTGTCTCCTCATTCCCGAGTTCATCACTACCAGGACGACCTCAAGAATGAGGTTGGGTCTCGTAGCAGTTATGCAAGTAGTATAGACAAGGACGAAGGCTTTGAAAGCATGTCAGGAACTGTCTCACAAAGAACATCACTTAGCAGTACTCTGGATTCTGAGTTCCAAGCACCAGGAACACCAATCATGTCAAGACGGGCCGACTCATTGCGACACAAATCAGCTGGTGTCGTGAATGACCTTGTGTCAAACTCCACCCTTCCAGAGGAAGACAGTCGAAAACAACGTACTGAAAGTTGGACAGCGTCTATAGTAGCCAATAGCCAAAATCAAAACAGTACCTCTCTAGATTCGTCTGTTGAATATTCAGCAACCTCCCCCGACAGTGGTCAAGGGACATCCAAGGAGGACGGCTGGAGTGATAAAGAAACGAACATATCAGCGAAATCAAACAAAGCTTCTAAGACAGACAAATCCAAACTCCATACTCCAAAACAAGTTGCGTCAAAAGACACACCTAAAGGTCAGACTAAGAGCAAGGTAGCTCGTGCTCTTCCAAGTTTCATGAAAGGCACATCAAGTTCCTCCTCCAGAACACGGGCTGATTCGACTGGTACAGACAGCGGAAGAGTAACACCATCGCCAAGTGGCAGAGTTACACCATTACCCAGTGGGCGAGTAACCCCTTCCCTCAGTGGTAGAACAACCCCTTCTGGTAGAGTAACTCCATCTCCTAGTCCACTGAATCGAAGCATATCTGCCCGTGCATCAATGCGTGCAGAAGCAGCAAGCCGAGCTTCCGCATCTGCGTCATTCAACAGAAACACCCCTGCACGCACGTCCATCAGAGAGAAAAAGTCCCGTGTGTCCACAGGATCAGTTTCTACAGATTTGTTCAAAAATAGTGGAGGATCTAACACTAGCCTGTCTTCAGGAACAAGTAATCCCAATACGCCAACAAAGAACAGACTTGCTAGCACTCTTTCTCCAACATCTCGTCCAACTACACCTTCTGTTGGTTCATCAAGGCCAACTACGCCTATTGGATCTTCTAGACCAACAACGCCGCTCAGCAGAACTCAATCAGTGAGAGCCACATCATCAAAACGAAGCTCTCTCTTCGGATCCAACTCATCAGAGCAGAAAAGAACATCCACTCCAGAACCAACTGAGGTCAAGAAGCGACCCTCCTTCATGTCAGCCACTGCTTCCTCAAAGGCTCAGAAATCTGATTCACAACCAAATGCTCCCCCAAGGATAAAGCGACGGGCTCCATCCCCACCATTGCCATCAACAACGACATCAACATCACCCCTGACCCGCCACTCCAGTCTCAGGTTGCCAAGTTCTCGCTCCTCGACACCAAAGCCTCAGCATCATGAATCGCCTGTCACCGAAAAGGAAAAGCGCCAAACTGAGAAAACATCTCGACCTTTGACTAGCAAATTGAACACTGTAAAACGAAGTGAGGACAAACTGTCCATTGATCCAAACAGATCACTGTCAACTGTGACGGAATCCGAATCCGAAATAGCTGTTAGTGACAAATCGACATCATTTCTCAAACGGATTGGGATAAATAAGCCAAGAGAACGGCTATCAACCGGGCGCATTTCAACTGAAACGGACTCTCCTGAAAAGGGATCTGTTCGTAGGAAAACGGCAGTGAAATGAATCATCCTGAATGCTTCTTAGGTGTCAGGGACAGGTGCATAGTACACATGTGATACCAGAACGTTAGTGAAGCGTCTTCACTCAAACCCGCTTAGGCTGGGCTGGCCCCTTTCCAAATGGTCTCATTGTTTCTCATGGTCTCAAAGGACTTGAGTCATTGATGGGATGGTGTTGCCCGATTCTGTGATATGGTGGTGAAGATCACGTGTGTGTATCACGTATCTTATGAGGGACGCCGAGTTCTACAACTTGAGATATAACATTGAACATGACTAGCTCTTCCTAGGTTTGTACCCGGTGCTACAGACATATGCTCTTTAGTCATTAGCCAAAATATATGCAGACTGCTACAGTACATCACGAACAAAACAAGTGCTGTGTACATATGTGTGTATATTGGTGTAAAGGACATAACGAAACACAATGCAAACTTTCTCGCCCAAAGAAATGAGATGATGACATTGTGAATGCATGCATCTTGCCCGAGACTTGATAGATCCAGGTTAGATGTTTGGTGACCAACAGCGACGCTGTGGCGACGACGAAGACCATGAGTTGACTGGATAAACGGGTAGATAGTGGTCTTAAAGCATATGTATTTTAGTTCATCAATTCGACGAAACTGACTTGTAAATGAGATTGATGCTGACTCCGCCAAATGCGTTAGACCATGGGGTTCTGGACAATGTTATAGAGCAGACCCATAATTTTCTGGTTGTAGACGCTTTTGACACTATAGTTGTAACTACAGGGGTGGAAGTCAGACAATGTGCTGCCTATTGCTATGCAAATTATGCCGTAAACACGCACACACGTGTAAGTGTCTTATATTTCAATTGTATTCCAAAAGTGCCTTTCATAACCCTTACGAAAACTGGTAGCTATTTACTATGAAAGTCTTTCATAATTATCTCTATGCATGGTAAACATTATCAATCCTTTATTTAATTTGACCTGTATATTATTCTTTTCATACTTGTGCTTCCTTATTTATGGTACATTTTTTTATGATAATCGTATCATTATTCAAGTATGATAACTTTTTTGGACGTATGCATTTATATTTTCGTCATGTCATCACACGAGTGTAATACGTCATCGAAACATACAGAGTGCTTACAAGAAAACTTATCAATGGCCTTAAAAGCTGCCTAGACGTGCACTAACACGTGCGTGTGCGCACGATTATAATATGTACATTATGTAGGTAGCTGTATCAGACATTTCTGTACTATACGTTGTTATATTTTGTTAATAAACGACCGTCTCGTGCTTTTATGTCCTGTCTTGTCTTGAATGATGTCATGGGAGAGAGAGAGGGGTGGGGTGGGGAGATGACAGTGGGGAGGAGTGATCAAGGCAGATAGGGTGCGGGGGATAGGGAGACATATGTGTTTTAAGATTAGCAAGACATGGGTGGAAGTCAGTATCTAGTCCCTTGTACCAACGGCTCCTTTGTTCTGTGATCAGTTCACATTTAACTGCGTTGGGGTTTGCAAAAAGACTTTACTTAGTATTACTTTACATGCATACAAAGTTATGCTGCTTCACTATGCATGCACTAAGTGATGATGATTCACTATGCATGCACTAAGTTATGATGATTCACTATGCATGCACTAAGTTATGGTGCTTCACTATGCATGCACTGAATTATGATGCCTCACTGTGCATGCACTAAGTTATGGTGCTTCACTATGCATGCACTACGTTATCATGCCTCACTGTGCATGCACTAAGTTATGACGCTTCATTATGCATGCACTAAGAAGAAAGAAGAGGGAGCAAAATGCGAGAGGAGGAAGAGATACACAACGAGATATAGAGAGAATCACAGACAACATGCATATGAGAGTGAGGGGTTTACAGTAGAAGGATTATTGCACGATAGGAAAATAGTATTAGCTTTCCATTGTCAGGGAACCAAGCGCATGTAACTAATTTGGACTAAATGTTTGGGTCCCGGACAACCATGTATACGGTTATGGGTCTATAAAATGTACGCCAGCATTAAAAGGATTTCGCCTGCCTGCTTCATATAAAAACTTATAATAAATATTTCCTGAAAGCTAATGCTGACATGAAACCAGTCTTGCTCGTCCTGAAACTACGGATAATGACGACAGTGAATTTGCATACAGTATGATCAATGTATTTCCAAAGCATTCGGCAGTGAAGATATTCAGATTTCCTCGGGCAAAGGTGATGACATACAACTTACGATACCGAAACCATGTAATACAAGGAACGGGGAAAGATTTGTGTTATCATGGATCAACAGATGTTCTGGTCAGTGAGTCGGTGGAGGAAATCTGACCGAAATCTGAACACCTGTGCTCGACACCTGTCAGCCCCGCCTAGATATAAACTGCAGTAACATGCCCCCGGCAGGTAGCTTGCGCATTTTTAATAGTCTGACGTATAATAAGTCCCTTGTGCCTGAATATTTCATAACATCGTAAAGAATAAGCCTTCAGTGCACTGGCACATTCTATTTCCTCGTCTTGTAAAGCCACGGTAAATTCTTTCATGGTAAATTTCATAGTGAAAATACAAAGTGAAGCTTAATTCACTGTTACATCGTATTAACATGAAAAGTTTCCTCACCAGAATTTATTAAGTTGTCAACAGAGCACACTGTCTCCGCGGATGTCCCGAGCAGTTAATCTTCTGTGCAATGAGTACAGAGGTCTGTTGAATTTTCTACTTTCTTGGATCAGTGATTTCTGGCAATGCCTTGTTGCCTTTCTATAGTTGTAATATATTGCTGACCCTACCTGAAGAAGATATACATATAACATAAGAATACCATGGGTCAGCAACACAGTCAAACTACCGAAAAGGGGACTACACAAAAGGCGGTGCATCCACATGTGGTCAAAAACGATCCAGAAAACAATGATTAAAAATAATAATAAATTAAAAATTGCCGAAATCGTCTTTGACCTCGGTTATCTCCCTTGTCTACCGGAAATTGAAGATTTCTTTACCCAGGTGCACACCTACACTATGCCCGGATTCCATGGTGCAAATTTGAAGACGATCTGATCAGTGTTTATTGAGATACCTGGAACACAAGATTTGTGAAAGAAAAAGAAGAAGAAGAAGAAAAATAAAAATCGAATAATAACAAGAGGTCTTCTGACTTTGGCATAAAAACCTAATTATCCAGGCAGATAGAGCTTCTTACACAGAGCTATTCGTTGCGCCTAAGGACACGCTTCTTTGAAGAGGATGTTCATTAATGTTGAGTTGAATATGCCGACATCATGACCCTGACACACGTGCTTGGTGACTGTATAGCCGTATCTACATCAGGCACACAGGCGCTTGGTGACTGTATAGCCGTATCTATATCAGGCACGCAGGCGCTTGGTGACTGTCTTGCCATATCCATATCAGGCACACGTGCTTGGTGACTGTATAGCCGTATCCATATCAGGCACATAGGCGCTTGGTTACTATCTTGCCGTATCTATATCAGGCACACAGGCGCTTGGTTACTATCTTGCCATATCTGTATCTGGCACACAGGCGCTTGGTGACTGCGTTGCCGTAAATATATCAGGCACACAGACGCTTGGTGACTCTCTTGACGATCAACTCTCAAGACTAACAGACTGTTGTTCAGTCTCTTAAAGAACATATAGCTATCAAAATTATTTGAGGGTTTTGTCTTTTGGAGACTTTGTATGCAAAAACAAATTGTGATTTTTATGCGTGTTATTTATGAAAGATGATATTGAAGATACATATTTTAAATAAGGCATCAATATTTGAAGATATTTTACTGAATAAATTATAATTATGTTAAACTATATTGGCAGGTAGCAATCCCTTGTAGTTCAGACTCTATAAGACCACCTCGATTCTCTAAAGACATGATAATAGTGTGTTTACATAATGAGCGTAGTGATAGGAATATTTGACGTGTATTTATATTAATTGGTATTTTCATCTTTAAAGTAATGTTTATACAATCACATTGTTGAATACCCCAGGGTTTTGCCAAAAGAAGGCGAGTAGATGATTATACCCTGTCAATGCTAACCGGATGATGAAGAAGAAGTCTCATTCATCCGAGTTAAATACGGGTTTCTATCTCCGTCCGTCCAGCAATGCTGTGAGTCACCAAACCTAGCATCCTTTACTTCTATACGAACATATTGTTGAGTATAGAAAAGAAGCCAGGCACACGTGAACGGCAGCCCGACCAGGCGCAATCGATGAGTTCACCACTTGTACAGACCATTCACACATTTTACCTTGATGAAAACATCTTTTAAGTCTTCGTTCATACAGAGACTCCCATTCAGGTTGGCTAATGTGGATTTAATCGGGAGATCGTGTGAGTCATCATATGAACTATCAAGAAGACCTGGAGTTCTGCTGATTCACTTAAGCGAAACTTTTTAATACACCTACGCGGTAAACAGTAAACATCGCGCTGACAAGGTCATCAAAACCTGCAGCAAACCTTCCATTTCTTGCACGCACTCATATACGCAGGCCATTATAAGGCACCTGGCATTATCTTAGTGTTTATAAAAATCGGATATATCAAGTATATAAACTGTCTTGTTTGAGTTACTTGCTTAATTCGTACAGTGTTAGTATTTAACTGTTGCCATGAGTAAGATCACACGACGGAGATATGTGGTTAAACAGTGTTTCTGTTTTCAGTGATATGGTCAAAGAAAGCTTAATATTAGAAAAAAGCATGTCACAGTTCACCGAAACGCAAGAGATGAATGACACTTAAAATTGCGTGTGGTGGTCGTGATCTGGGTGTAGTCCATTCGGCATTGCTTGTCTCAGACATGCTCAGTTTATTGCAGGAGGAAACCCCACAACACAAGTAGGAAGCTAGGTGACTTAATGCGGTGAAACCTGCAAGCTATGGCTGGTACTGATGAACCAAGGCTGATGTCAT
>JAUELE010110888.1:0-23872 GCA_031471655.1 Diodora aspera
CCGCGCGGGGGGGGGGGGGGTGTTCATAAAGGGAAACATGAAGTGTATCTGTGGGAATTAGTTTATTAGCCAAGAGTCTTTGCTCGTGAAATGAACCATTGCATTAGGGCATTAGTACGTGGAGATAGAACACCAATGCAATTTCTTCCACTTGACGCGGACACAGATAACATCCACTCTTGTTTGTTGGCAGATCTAGGGGGAATCTTATATCCTCGATCTGAGTGTATTGACATGCATTTGGCGTACAGAGATATCATCAAAACTGAGTAAACACTGACACCCAAGTATGAACATTCTGGAAACAAATTGGGTCCAATAAACATTTAATTATTGGCGCATGATAATATTTATGCAAGATAATATTTGGCTATTGATAGAACACAAATGAGATATAAACTGTAAACGGATAAAAGATGAACTTAAAGATTAGTTGTCAATTTAACTGGGGCCTACGAGCTATTTTTCAGAGATGGCAACATTAGAGTTATTTTTCAATACAAAAATCAATATAGTGATGCCATGAGACGAGGAAAGGAGATAACGACATTAAGAAGGTAGAGAAAAGGTTCAATTAAAATGTAAGACACCATTAAAATACTGTTTGTTTTAACTGAAATATATAATTCGCCTAACAAGATACAACACTCAATCTCAATAACTTGATGCTAATTTTAAATTTATATACAAGAGAGAACATATAAAATAGATTTAAGAGACTACTGTCAGTCTGAGTTAAACTTCCGGTTGTGATGATTCGGAAAGAAGAAATTATTAATTTAAAAACTAACATAAACGTTTATTTTAACTTTTGCGCTTGTATGAATATTTTGCTCTTGATAACGTTAAAAGGAGAACACGTCCATTCGAAAGACAGTCCATTTTTTAGATGGAACTTTCGTCTTTTTCAACTGATACATAATATAGTAACGTTTGTTACTTCATTCGACCGTCTGTGTGTATATGATAACGACAATGTACTGTCAGCTGGCAGGTGCAAGGACAAGGAAAAGCTTGCACGGTAATATCATTTGTGTGACATTGGTCTCGGTCATAAATCATGTTAATTTAAATTAAATATACTTCCGGGTTCGTGTAAATAACTTCTATGTTGACAGCTGATCATAAGATCAGATTTATCGTGCATTCTTCATTAGTAGTTTTGGATTTCAAAACACAGAATGTCTGTATCAAAACCAGATAATTTGTTTCTATAAATGACGATATCCTCGTTAGCAGCAATGTATTGATTTTATGTTAGCATCCGTTCATTAGCTAGGGATTTGAGGAGCAAAATTTACATCCAAGCGAAACGTGGATAGATTTGGTGGAGAATCTAATATTCTGGAACGTTAACAGTCCAGCTAAGACAACCTCTTTGATTTCGTGACGAGTCTTGCAAGTGATTATGATATCAGTAAGAAATGCAGACCAGATCTGTTGCGGGGGTATCGATCGTAGGAATAGAAGATGGGGATGGTGATTTAGAACCATTGCAGGATGCAGGCGGAAATAATCATAACCATTTATATAATGGTGTGACGTCATAAGCGCGTGCAGTGACGTGGTTGCGTTCAGAACGAGCCTGGCTGCCAGGCTGTGACGTGAAGTTTTTGTCGTCAAGGCCTCCGCTAGCAGAAACACCGACCAGTGTGTATGACTCTGCTAAGGACTGGAATCGATATTCCAAACTGGATATGGTCTGTTTCCAAGTGGAAGCTATTCTTATCCGCACTCGGATACGGCTTCTCGTCTTCAGTGGCCAGCACGACTTGAAAAATCAATCGCAGATCTTGATGGATGTGACTTGATCTCGCTCAGACTCGCCCTGGTATGGTCTATTTCTCACTGTAGATGATGTTTTGTTTGGTTGCCAGGACGAACATACATATTTTTAACTGATTTCAAATCCATTTTTCACCATTCACAGAGCTGTCGACACCGAGTGGTCCGTGAACGCTAGAAATATGAAGCCCCTGCATAAAGGGTCTGGATATCCCACTTGGGTCCTGGGGGGAGGGGACTACGAAGGAGAGAATGGAATTTCTATTTCAAGTTGTAATTTATGAGCTCAGAAAATACTTTGTATGTTTGAAAATAGAAATTTCAAATAGATGTGAATTGCTCGTGATGATGAATTTTATATGTAGTCGAGTAACTTACATTACATAAATCGAGTGCAGAAGGAAAACAAACAAGTGAACCGTCGTTAATTTACCCTGAAATGAAATGGATGAAATAACTTTTACAGTTTTGATGTTCTCAGTCGGATGTAAAATATAGCTTGTCAACATCTGAGTCCAAAAAGTATTTTTTCTGATACAACGTGCAGTGAGATATCGACTGTTAAATGATGTAACACCACTGACGTAACCACAAACGTGGCACATGAAATATCAAGACCAACACAAGTATTCAAATTCACAAAGCTTACTTAATGTGCTGTATTTGTGCATAACATTAATATATAATGCTTCTGTGCCAGTGTATTTATGTGCATATATATTTGCATGGATTATCATAGAACACTGAATATGGACTGCAGTATGATCGACGATACATAACGAGAATTATATAATATTAAATGTCAGTAATACAAAGTTCAAACTTATATAGTGCACTAATCGCACGTGACGATCTTCATCTAACAGGCTGTTGAATTATTATTATGCTCAGCAGGATACGTGTTCGAGTCTCTGAACACTATACATATGTTTGACTTTAGAACGTGCAGGTATTCGCGAGTTTATGTAGTATCAAATGCAATTAACAACTGTCGAGATAGGCGTATTTCGTTCTTTAGACACAAATGCACAGAAGACTACCTAACTTTCATAAAGGACAGTTCCTGCATGGTTGAAAAGAACCTAAAACATTTACTACCCATTAGAGTAAAAGTTGTCTGGTCACATTATAATTGTTGAGGAGACAGGATGGTAGACTCAAATTATTCTAGTTTTCTTTGCTGTTGTGTGTTCCTTCAAGTCCATAATTTCATGTGGAATAGAAACTAACTAGTAGACTGGTTAAAAGTGTAAATATAAAACTAACAAAAATCCACAGTCATGGGGCCGAACTAGCAGGGCCGGGGTTACAATTAATCCAAACTAGACAGCTGCCAGGGCGCAGATCACAGAGGGACGCAGTATTGCCTTTTGAGGGCCACAATAGATCCACCTGTGTAGCTGCACGATAGTCTAAGAAAATCCAAGCTTACATCAGCTATGACATACGTAGATCTTGGCTGCTCAGGGGGGAGTGGGGGCTTTGCTGGTATATCTTTGCAGTCAAAAATCTTGAAGATCTTTATATTTGCACCGTTCACTTTGAAAACTAAAAGTAAACAGTCAATTATTAGTGTAACTTGTTGCAATTGCTTATATGATGAGCACTCAACCTGCAAATGATTATGTTGCATTAACGTCAACCTGCACTCATGTCGGTTGTTGCAATGTAAAGTTTACAGTTGAACGTTTACAAAGTAGGAAACCAAATATAAACGTCATGTCTAACATGCAATACACAATGGTTTTAGACATTGCAATGTTCAGAACACATTGCAAATTGCTACTTATTAGCCATACTAGTTCTTTTAATTGACACAAACACTATGTTATATGATGAGGACTCTAGCTGAAATCCAGACTGGCAGGCAGAGTAGTTTTATTACTGCTGTCAGCACATGTGTAGTAGCAAACAATCACACTGCTGTTTGTACATCGACCTGTGCATCTTACAATGTAATATTCTCTATTTCTGCAGGAAACTTTTAAAAGGAAGTTTAGCAAGTATAACGTTGCATAGAATAATATAATTCCACTGAAATGTTTCCTGTATCTTGTAATCCAGTCTTGGTTAATAGCTCAGCAGGTATAATAAGGACAGATACTGTTGCAGGATTGCTGATCTGATATGGAAAATGATTAGTTTAGGTACGTCATTCTTAAAATATCCTCACGTACCTCGAAGATGCACACCGTGTAATGATATAGCTTGTTAAACGCGCTGGACAGAGAGAATAGGGGCCACAGTGATAGATCCACAGTGGGTTTCCAGACCAGCGGTAGGCCCCTTGGGGTTCGTTCTTTTGTTTTCCGAATATTCAAATAAGAGCTCTGAATTTAAAATGGAACATGATACATCTTGAGCCTTGTTCGTAACAGTGAAAACTTGAACATAATCCAGAATTTGGCACAAGTGGCAGATGAAACTGATTCAATAAAGGTTATAAACTAATAAGTCTGGCAACGAAACATCCGAAAACTATCACCCTAACTTCATGAAAAGAGACGATCAAACAACTATCACCCTAGCCTAAAGAACTTACACCCTGTCCTCTACAGCAGAAGGGGTGGATCCGACAAGTATCTTCTTCCAATAAATCTCGCCCTAATCTGGATCACAAGAAGTGGAATCCGAATATTCGATAGAAAAGGGAGGAGCAGGCATTATTTCATTCCTATAAGTCCAAAAAGAAGAGATTTAGGCTCTTTTCAGAAGCACGGATCTGTGCATGTGTTAAATGATTCAAGTGAGACAGGAATGAATAATATTTAAAGAGAACAGAGACCCATTCTCTGGGGACGTCCCAAAATAAGAGTTGATATTTAGGAAACACGATCCAACTTGTAGATCTTTTTCCTTGCTGCAGTTATTGGGCGGTTACCGTTTCAAAGCTCAGCGTTTACAAGAAACGCATTTCCCCGGAGCATCAACAAGTACTTTCAAATCCAATCCTTTTAAGGACAAACCATTTCTAATCTTCGGCAACGTTTTATCAAAGAAATCATGAACAGGCAGGTATAAAAACAATCTGACACGACCATCCGGGAACTTAGACCAGATCCCTTTTGATTTAAAAGTAGCGAGTGGAAAAAAATCAGAGCATTACGAAAACAGACTATAACCCTTATTGATTTTTGCCAAGAAGCGTTTCTCGTTTGAATTGAGGCTACACAGAAGCTTGTGTTTCTGCAGCAAGGAGAGCCAGACCTAGGCGCTTATCGACCCGTTTCTCCAACACTCGTTTGAAGCACTGTTCTACGATTTATATGGCATCAGAGGCGGACTACAGAAATATAAATGTTAATGCCAACAGTAAATTACTACCTTGGTTGTATGATTCATGCAACGTCACAGATGAACCTCTGAGCTGATCTCAACTAAATTAAGAATACGGAGTTGAGGTGTTATTGTGGAGAAGAGTATCTATGTTCACAAGTCAAGCTTTTCGTATTTAACTTCATATAATGCAGTACACAATGAGATTACGTTTATGGGTAAACACCATTTAATACGGAGATGGCGCTTGCAAATTGTACGTCCTCATAAATCCAGATTCCTTATGCATAATAGAACCAATAGATATTGCAACTAGATTATTATTTCAAATGTCACAGAACCAGCTGTTGCAATAGGTATCAAAAGAATAATATTGTATTCATGGATGCCAGAATTCTGTTCTATTAACAACGTTTTCAAAACAGGAATGAAAAGTGTTGATAGGTGATTCGAATGTTTATTATGAGAAGAGACATGTTTCCAACCAGTGATATATAAGAACTCGCGGATTAACGAGTATTCACCTAACTGAAGGGCATGGCTTGCATTACAAAGGAAGTAGGCTCTGAATACCGGCCATTAGTCGTCCTTTGATGTAGTAGTTTAGTGCAGATGGATACTGTTTCAATTATAATCCCAGGAATCTTTAATGATAATCACAGGACAGAAGTGAATATCATGGTATAATATCGATCGCTAACTTCATAACTGAATAACGGTCCCGACGCCATTGCAGAGGAGCGGGATAATCACATCATATCAATCAACAGCCATCAGCAGATTTCGTTTTGTTTTACACTGTATTATTATTAAACCCTGATTGTATGCTGGAGGAAAACAGTCGTTGACAATTTCTTGACAGTGCATACATATATTGAAAAACTGCAATCGAGGAAAATACTTGCAATGACAGCTTTGAGGTTGTAATGTCAAGGACACTTTATATGTAGGTTACTTCTTAGAGATATGACAGATTACAATATATAAGACTTGAGTACTACCTGCAGGCTAGGTGGCAACAAAGGATTCACTGTAAACCATTACTACTATTCAAACAACATATCCACTTCTAACTGCTGCTATTACATCTGGTACTACCAATACTAAATCTACTACTGCCACTACTACTACTACTACTACTACTACTACTACCACTACAATTCCGTTTTTTGTCTTACATGAACATTTATTAGTGAAACAAGAATAAACAAGAAAAAAAGCTTGATCCCAAAAGGACAAAACGGCATAAATAAGTGAAATAAAATGATCTACATTGCTACTACTACTACTACTACTACTACGACTTCTACAATTTCGTTCTTTGTCTTACATGGAAAGTTATTAGTGAAACAAGAATAAACAAGAAAAAAAACTTGATCCCAAAAGGACAAACTGCGCGAAATCAAGTGATATAAAATTCACTACATTTCTTGTGGCATATGGCATTTAAAATGCGTAATCCTGTAGTGAAAATAGATAATAATATTATGTAATGATGATGTGATCTAAAATGAAATAAAAATTGCTGGAGACAAAACTATCGATCAACATTTTATTTGAAAAATGAAGATATGGATACGTCTTTTTGTATTAATATAAACATATAAAATAATAAGTTCCTTTGTAAACAAATCCAAAATCCCCTCACGAATTAAAATAAAAATATATTATAAGGCTGTTACTAAATTGGATTGTTGATACATGTATATGATTCCTATCTATTCATTAAAAATATTAATTTAAAAGTTAAATCCCTTCGCTACCGATTTCAATCGTTTAGAAACACTACATTAATCAAAATAGTGTATATTTAGGCTTAGTTGCAGCAACCCCGTTTTTGTCCACGAAATTAAGTTTTGACGTCAAAAACCGCACAAGATGTTCCCTTCGAGTAAGAAAACCTGCTTGTCGACTCAAACAAGCATTGTGCAAAGTTCAGCCTTCGCTGTACGGAAATGTGGCGTATGTTCATTCAGAACAGGTGTGCTAGGTTTCGAAATTTCGTTGGCTCCTATTAACTTCAGCAGCGTTCTCTTGAAGAAACCAGTGAACCATCGAGGCTCCTGCCGCGCCGATAATAATTTGTAAAGAAAATGGGAAACTACTACTACTACTGTTATTATTAAATAATCATGGTCACCTGACATTGAATTCACAAACACACACGCAAAGAAACCAGCGAAACATAGAAATTGTATTGGTGTAGTTCTAGTGTGTTAATGGGCTTTATATGTTGCTTTCGGTGTTTGAATGTTAACCTCTGTATTATATGAATGTATTTTTTTCTTTTGCAGATAATCGCTGTTATATCTGTGTTCTTCATAGTAATTTCCATTTTGTGCTTCTGCCTCAAAACTCATCCGGAGATGAGAGTTCCGGTCCTGCGCAATGCTACTTCCCGTATGGCTGACGGCAATACAACATGGCGTCTGGAGAAAAAGGAGACGGAGCCTCACGATGCTTTTTTCTACATTGAGTGTGCTAGTAACGCTTGGTTCACATTTGAAATCATTATTCGCTTCATCGTAGCACCGAAAAAGTTAGATTTTTTGAAAGCACCCGTGAATATAATTGATATTATAGCCACGTTATCTTTCTACCTTGATTTCTTGCTCACCAAACTGCAGCAGGAAAGCGACATGCTGGAGTTCTTTAGCATCATTCGTATCATGAGACTGTGTAAGCTCACTCGCCACTCTGCAGGACTAAAGATTTTAATGCATACTTTCAAAGCCAGTGCCAAGGAGTTGATACTACTGATCTTCTTCCTCGTACTGGGCATCGTAATATTTGCAGCGCTCATCTACTACGCAGAGCGGATACAATATAACCCGGAAAATGACTTCCAGAGCATCCCTGTGGGGTTGTGGTGGGCCATTGTCACTATGACAACAGTTGGATATGGAGATATGGCCCCGAAAACATACGTGGGCATGTTCGTAGGGGCACTGTGCGCCCTCGGTGGTGTGCTTACTATAGCTCTGCCCGTGCCGGTTATTGTCAGCAACTTTGCTCTGTTTTATTCCCATACTCAAGCTCGTTCTAAGCTGCCTAAGAAGAGAAGAAGGGTTCTACCTGTAGAGGCACCGCGTCCCAAGGGCCCAAAGGCCCCTGGAGCACCGGGAGGGGCAGGAGGAACGGGGCCAGGGGGCACGAGGAGAATGAACGCCATCAAACACAACCACCCAGGTGCGTTAGAAGCCAAGATGGGAAGGATAGGTAATTATTATGGACAGGGGTCTTAAAGGAGTTCTTTTCAGAATGTATTACATTGTATTCTATAATCGTATTTTTCTAATGTTGTGTATTGTGGTAAAGTGTACAGTGGTAATTCAAGTCCCCCAAATGGTCCCTATCTTTAGTCTCCCCGCTTAGAACTCTTCACCTTCACGAAATGCCTTTAGCAGTTTCACATCGCAAGTCTTTATAGCACGTTCCAGTTTTATCCTTAATATGACGTCATTAGTGACGTCATCATGTGTTGCATGATTCCGTGTTTCGGATCGTCGTTCTTTCAAATCAACATGACATCCACGTCATGCACATGTCGCACGTGCATAGTTATACCCTGCATAATTATTTTCATTGTAGACGCCATCAACGCGAATTCATTAGGCGCGCAGGCTTTTGCTTCTAGCAGGTTTATGAACAAAGAAGGAATTCCTTTAGCCCTTCATGCGAAACGTTTATCAAATCAGTTGAATTTGTGCCATTACTCATTGCTTTCATTGTGTTGGTCTTTTGGTTTGTTATTGTCATCCCGTAAGGCTGAAATGATGCCAAGGCTATCACATTTTAATATGGATCGTTTTGGTACAGGTCGAGTCAACCGTCATGCATCTTATGGGAGTTCTTCGTTCTGGTTTGAGCTTTTTTTCTGGTCTTGCTCCAGCTTGATTTGGAGGTTAGGCTTGTGATGTGGTTACGTTCTCACGTTACTGGGGAATTTGCCAAGGATTGGGGAAAGTATGGTGCTAAGAAATACGTTGAAACCGGAGAAATTAAAAAACTTGATGCCGTAAAATGTGATTAGTCGGCTTATCGTCATTGTAAACATAGAACTCGTCACTGATACTTTTCCTGTTATATTCTAAGCATCAACAAACACATGACTGCTCACGATAGTAACGCCACGCTTGATCAGGATTTTTTAGAGCATCACATTTGTATTTGATTGATTTTACAAATCAAAGCTAGCTTTGTTTGATAAGCTCCCCGGCCGATGTGATGTTGGTACTCATATCTAAACATGACGGAATAGAACAGTGCTTCATAAACTGCACGTATTTCAGTGTCCTTCATCGTGGGGTCTTCATCCCAGTTTTATTCTCTCTGGACTAAAATCTTATGTTATTGGTAATTTTCCTCATATCCCTTAAGTTTCATTCAACCCAAAATAATTTAGTTCACCTTTGCGTGAACCATTCACCGGTTTAAGAAGCACTGGTTTAGGACACCGTAGACTCGGAATACAGAGTAAGGGAGATAACTCTTATTTTGAAGCGTGAGAAGCAATCGATGTTGGGTATCAGTTTGTGATTTCAAGAATACTTAAGCGAGTCCGAGAGGTTTTACAATGTTAGCTAAGCTTTGTAACTGTGTAAATGTTTTCTGGACAACATGTTCAAACTCGATGTCATGACATGAGACACGCGTTTCTTTATAAAATGGAACAGTAAATAGTTTCAAGTAGATTCGAAATCGATGACGTCATCGGAGTTGGTTTGCTGGTCGTCTCCTGTCAGATAAATCATTCCTACCATATGGGCTTATCTAGACTTATTAGTATATAGCTGGCAATTCCAATATGCTGTATTTGTTAAAGCCGTTAAGGCTGGTTGACAGTGATGCGCTTCACTGACGTTCCAAAAGGCTATGCTTCTGTAACTAGGCTGCGTTCTCTAGGTTGTGTGCTTTCTGTCTGCTTTCGACCGCCCTGTCTTGACTGTAGCGGCTTTGAGTCTAGGGTATGTAGTCTCGACCAGCAGGGCTCTCTACATTGATTAGAACCGCTCTGACTGAACGCTTTGAGCACTTGACACCTAGAGCTTATCTGTGCTCTTCGGAGCGGACTTGGATTATTCACGGCAGTTGTCACCACAAACCGTTTATGATCTCACTTCCGTTTCAGCCTCGTTTTGGTTTATTCGAGTATATACACGTTATCACACGATCATCTTCTTCATCTGAATGTTTTTTAACTTTCTTTTTTCAATGTTTATGGTTCAATGGCTTTAAACATTGTGCCCATCGATGTAAATTTTATTCCAACTTTCTATTTAGAATTTTAACACCGGCTTGTTTTCGAAGTCAACTTTTCACACGAATGTCAGTGTATTTTATTACGACCCTCTCATGCGAGTTACATTTTCATTATGGTATTTTTTGTCTGATATGACCGTACTTTTTTTTCAATTGGTCTGTCACGTGACCAGCTGCTTTCTGTCGTGATCTTTGTGCGCAAGGTTTTGCGCGAAGTAGCGAGGGTTCATAGGTCTGATGGGACATGAAAGCGTAATTAACTTTTGCACTTCTTACCTCAGAAAATTTTGAATCCAAGATTCACTTAAGGTATCTTCTATGAAGAAAGGACAAACAGTCAAAATGCATTTTACTTTTCGCTGAGCTCAAAAGGCAATAGGACTTCTGAAACAAAATGTTCATAACTGTTTTGCATTGGTAGAATAAGCAATACTGTCCTGTCAGGCCATGGACACCTTCACAATTGAAATTTAGTAATAAGAAGACCGTATATTACCGATACAGTCATCATATAGCTAAACTCGGTTGAGAAGATGGTCCATGCCAAATTTTGAAGCTACTATGTCCAATACCTTGCCGGGTTGTCCTCCCGCATAGATATATAGACTACTCCTTTTCTTCTCTAGCCCCAGGGGGCGCTTTACAGGAACTGATGCCCTTCCGTAGTAAGTCATTACGTCATTTCCGGTGTGTGCACGCTTCCGGTGCTAGGGTTTATTTGGTTGCCGTTGGTTCCCTGTTGAGTGTTCTAACATGAGTTCAAAGGCGTGTGGCTTGGATAACACTGTTTCAGACAGGAAACCAACAGTTGTCGTCTAGATTTACCGATTGTTTCTCTTGCGTTATGGGTTTTGCATATATAAGTAGTTGATTGTGTTGGCGTCCTCAGTTAAGTGGCTTTTTATGCATTGTGAAAACGTAAGTTTGCGCATGCGCTGAAGATGTTATTTTGCTTGTGTCCGGAGTTTTGAATGCGCAAGACGTTTGCATGCTGCTCTTAGTCATAGTGAATTGCATGTGCGTTGCCTGTACGAAACAAGACACCATCAGCTGCTCGTGAAATCCAGTGTGTGGTCAATCTTTAATACATCATTTGTATATTGTATCATTAGTTGTCATATATTCCTGGTATACAGTTCTAGTCAAGGTGACTACCTCAGTCAAATTTCGTGGTGTGCCATATAGCTGATTTGGTTGAAGCTAACTTCATGTTAGATGTTTCAAAATGCGAAACATAACCTTATCTCATCCGAAACGAATTTTTTAGTTCGCAATGTTTATGAGTAACAAGGACATCATAGGAGTTTCATATAGTCAAAGAGATGCGCTTTACTGAAACAAAAACCATGGTGCGACGGGTGACTAATTACTTTAGTATTTACCCTTTGAGTTAAGGGACAACGATCTATTGGCTTGCAATGGATTTCAATGAGAAACGCAATGTTTATCATAAAGATATCACTATTCTGTTGGTTCGACGATCCAAACACAACTACAGTCTTTATAAATTGGTACTGCAATGTGCAGGGAGGAATGCCAGTTACGAAGGGATATCTATAGTTCTCTAGTACAGTTGAACAGAAATAGCGAAGTATACAAGAGTCACACGTGTTTCTGTTAATCGATCAGATCGGATCAGTCACGATATCTACTGGTAACTCACTGTGTTCTGCTTGTAGTTTGACTTCAAGACACGTTTGATTTTTCACAGCACTAAGTAGTACAAATACAGGTCCCCATTCAAGAACTCAGCAAGATGTACTCTTTGTGAGTTTAGACTTCAGTCCTCCCTTTTATGCGGGATGTTTGTCAAGCAGATTTTACTCGTGACTTTCCGTCTTTTGTCGCAAGTTTGCTCGTCATGAGTGTGTTGCGTGTCACTGCGTGATGACAATGGAAGGGCGAGTAAAGCTAGCTCAACAAACATCGGCATAATGCGATATAGTGAGCAGATCTAGCCGTAGAGATACATAATCGGCTTCTTTTTTCACTAATGAATAACAGACTGTCGAGTAGTAAACACAATAACGTGTGTGAAGCTGTTTCTTAACAATGCCTTTTAACTAAAAATGCATTGTAATCTTTTTTATATTTCTCCAACATTACTTTAATCTTCTTTTTGTGTAACAAAATATACATAATCTCAGCCCTTGTATGAATATATACTCATCCATCCATCAGTATTTTAATATATTTACTATATTCATGAATGTTTGATACTGCAATCATTATTGACGATATGGCTAGTTTATGATATGGTTTTGTATTTAATGTGACCGTTTATGACTAGGAAGAGTGAACTGGTTTTGATGTGATCCCTAATTGTTTATCCTTGTGTTTTCCCACCAGGTGCCTATAATGTGGGCCTTCTTATGGGTGGTAGAGTATCCGTTTGACTTAGAAATGCTTTTACATTTGAAAACAAAAGGAGGAACGATTTATGAGATCATTTTAATTATGGATCAGATAAAAATATACAACGTTTATTCATTATATCAGCATTTGAGATTGGAACTGTTTTTACGATATTCTCTGTTTTGCTATATTTTGAGAGTGTAACAGGATGCATATTTAAAATGATCTCAAAAATCTACTCCCAAGATGCATGTTATAACAATGAGAGTAAAGAGCGAGCAAGATATTTTCAGAGGGTTTTATTAATGTCAAGGAGAACGTGAGCAGCAACAGAGAGTTTACGGAATCGCATTCCGAACATGCATTTTTCACTAAAATACTTTTCTTTTCTCATACTGAGCCATCTTTCAGAACCTAATCCAAATTTCACGTTAACGATATAAATGGAATTGCGTTGAAGAAAGATCCACTTACTGTGATATCAAGTCATGTTAACTCGGTGTTGCTGTCCAAATGTCAGATCATTATTTTCGTACTTCTTGAGTGAAAATACGAAAGATTGTAAAAGCTAAAGTAACTTTTTAAGACACTTGTAATGTATAATATCCAGTAACAGTATTGGAGATGTAGGAGTTACAGGCAGTATTTGAGTCAATGTGTTTTATCACAAATATATTGATGTAGTATTTATTATATACGAAGATATACAGATTCCCAAAAGTATGCTTGAAACAAAATTGGTTATTTACACTAATTTGACCAATATGCTTTTAGTTATACAGATAAAAAAACCCTCTGTAAATAAATGCAAATATTCACGTTTTCATTGGCTGTGGCTTTCCAGCCTCCATGGGTTCCTAGAGTAATACATATTCAACCAAAGATATCATTTCCTCTCTGGCTTAGCAGGGAAAGGGATACCTTAAGCTGTAGCATCACTCTCGACTGGCGCACTATCTAGATATTAGCGGACATTTTTTTGAATTTGCCTCTGCAGGTGGTGTACATATAAAGTTATGCTATTTAAGAATTTTTCACATAAAGCAGATGTTGCTTAACTATGATTTGTATCTAGGTTCAGACAATTTTTTTTGTTGCAAATGCACGTGTGAGAGGCACACCATGTTTTCAAACTAACGTTAAATATAATATACAGCAATTAACTTTATCACCTATAACACTTGGGAGAAGGTTATATTTTCACATTTTTCATATCACTCGACATCATGTTTGTATTCACATAACTCGCCTGAAACTTAACTTGGTGCTCAGGTAGGTGTTCATTCATTAAATTTGATTGGCTGATAGAACTTTCGCCAAGAACAGGAAGCTGGTTTCGGTGTGGCGTGTTTCAGGTTGGCCTTTGCGTGTTTGGCTTACCATGTTTAACTTGTGTGAAGTGAAATATGCAGTTAGTAGCGTAATCTGCAGTCAACCAGGGTAGGGCGGATGGCCCCCAAACCGTCAACAGTCAAAACCGTCATCACTGTTTAAGGAGTTTAACATATAAGACTGTCTGAAAATATATTGTCACTATGTAATTTACATGAATTTGTTAGATCCACCAATAACCTGAATAATGTACTATTTCGTCATTTTATCGTATTGAAATGTTTTTGAATAAACCAAAAACTTTAGAGTAACTTAAAGACTTCCTGTGCAGCTCTTAGTAATACAAACTCACATCCTGTGAAGAGCCGACTGGTGATGGTTTCATTGGTGACGGTTTTGGCTGGTGACGTGTTCGGGCGTCACCGGTAAGACTCATCTAAGCTTCAATTTTCATTTGATGAAGCTTCGTTTTGCTTAGAATTAAATTGTTTACACTAATCTCAAGCTTACTTGTGAAAAGGAGTTAAATTTTAATAGTACTGCTTGTAAATAATATCCGTCGGGTAAGTATACAGCGAACCAAGTTGGAGAAAGTTGTTATTGTTCACAATAATTGTTTACAATGTAATATCTTGTATATCACCATTTTAATTCTGATAAGTCATTATTGGAACTGTGTATATGAAAACCTGTTATTTTCCCTGTAAACGATCATATGCCATTATGATATCAACAAATATTTTTAAGTTTTACACGAATTTAAATGTGCGAACTCACTCATGGATAAAATATGTTGCCACACAAACACTGAAACTCACTTCGCATGACCTATGTTAAGCCAAATGTTCAAAATTAATATGTTTTGAGACACATTCTACAAAGACGTATTTGTATTTTCAGCAGTGAGTATGGCGGGCCCACGTCCTATGTACGATAACATTGGTAATGATCGTTTGAATGCCATAACCACTCACCTCTGTCTCTTCATACGATTGATAGGCTTTTGGTTTGCGGGTCACTCTTTCTGAATGTGAAACTAGCAGGTGTTTTCATTTTGACTCCAGTCAGCATACTGTTTATACGCACTTCCTGTAAACTGCGTTCTTATCGACTGCTCTGTCTCTCTGCCTCTTTGAAATTACACTTCGTCTTGAATTTCACTTTATTAAAATTGTACGTTCACATTCTTACCACTATTGAGAGGTTCTTAAATACATATATTCCACTCGTTTCGGAAATTATAATTTCACACTATTGCAGAGATGTATATGCGAAGTTTTCTGAAACTGTATTTTCACATTTATATCACATGATAGTTACTGATTATCATTTTAAAAACAAGAGTTTATATAATGCATTTAGAAGACGTGACCGTAACTGAAGAAAAGATTTCACCAAACAAATAAAGTATTGGTCGGTTCATAAATTTAGAATAGACGGCTGTGAAGATATCTCTTCAGTCTGATTACAATACAGATCGTCATGTTGGCGCTTTGAATGGATATCTGACAAAATGTAGTGGGAGCTGATGCCCTGTGTAGTGGGAGTGGATGCCCTGTGTAGTGGGAGCTGATGCCCTGTGTAGTGGGAGCTGATGCCCTGTGTAGTGGGAGCTGATGCCCTGGCGACTGTTGAATAACAACTGAAATGACTTCTTCGTCCCATGCAACCGTTTGTTAGCTAACGATATACCTTCTTCCTTCTCCGTTGAACAGCCAACAGCCGTTAAAAAGGGGGAAATTATTTCATTGACTGTTCAACGGAGAAGGAAGAAGCTATTTCATTAGCTAACAAACGTTTGCATGGGACGATGACATCGTTGATTAGTCGATTGAATCACTTCTTTCGTCCTCTGAAAGGGATCTCGGCCACACTAGAGCACTAAGTACGCCACACTTAATCTTCAGTTTTCATTAGACAGTATAAATATATTAGACGGGCTGTGGTGGAAGGGGTGGTGGTGAATAAGACATGAATTGTCATTAAATTTTGTCAGATCTTCATACACAATGACCAATATTAAGATGTGTATGCTACTCTGGAGGCCATACAAGGGTTAAATCAGACAATTGTTTACTGAGGTTGCTGAAATTGACAAAATATTTTACTTCAGTGGGTTTGTCCAAAATTGTACATGAACACATATTATTTCAATCCAAGTCATATATATCTGTATCTGTATGATTTTGTGTGCTATCTTTTTCAGAGGAGCAAGTATATATGTATATACATATCTGTTTTAGTGGCATGCTTTATAACCTGCATGATTATCGGTTGCCTCCCCTGTTTAGATTCAGTTCCGCTCATGATCAGTAGTTAGGATATACTCTTTCTTTTCAGAGCACAGCTCGGCGTTGCGTATAATTGTCTGCTTGGTGGAAATGTATTCTCTGATTAATTCTGTATTTGCAATTATTTGTTTCTTTTCCAGTTTAACACTAGGTATTGCTGGTCATGTGGTTTGCGAACCGAACACTTCACTTGGAATATTAATACACGGCGAATTGTAGTTTATTATGTATTTTAGGATGAAAATGATGAAACTCCACTTCATACATGAACATTAAGTCTTATTATTTCAAGTTTTTGAGGATTTTATATGACGAGTGATTGATGTCTTCTTCGTCAGTTAGCTGTACCTGCAGCTTCACCTCAATGCTTTAGGGCGTTTTGCTGCCATTAACAATCCCATGCTTACCTTAACTCTTCTACAACTGACTACGATGCTTTATTTGCTTGTAGATATACTCACAGTTTGCATTATGACTTTATAGCATACGAACTATCTACTAGAATTAACTTTTGTGTTCCATCACTGCATCTACTACTTTGTACCCGAGGTCTGTGTTCTTTTCTTTGTCCTAATGATGCCGTTATGCTCAAACTGGCGTGACGTTAACCCATTCAGGTTCATTGTTGTACATGTGCTAACGCATAATCATTTACAAAACATCGAAAATTAGAGAGACACTTGGCCCAGGGCTACAGACCTCGGGGTCCGAGGATGGTAGGTGGAAGTGAGAGCTGGCAATAGCTAATCTCTTTCTTTGTACTATCTGTAAGGGCGGAATGGGGAGGAGGCAATTCCAATGCTGATGCTAAACCATACTGATAGTAGTGGCGGGCTGGACACTAACATTCGATCGCGCTCGCAAAGTGCCGCCGAAAAGTCACCTCCAAGGATGGTAGAAATAAGCTCCGATCCGGGCTCACCGCTAAAAGTAACTGAAATCAAAACTTCCGGTAATTATGCCATACATATTTCCTTTACTCTCAACTGTAGCAGTTCTTTTTCAATGTATTCAGTTGCAAATACCTCCCTTGTTCTAGACCTTGTCACGTGAAAAGAGAGGATGATAGTGATTGGTTATTGTCAGTTGAAGCCATCAACGGTGTAGTGTTTTGGCCAATCCAGCACTTTACAGACTAGTAAATCCCTTATTTTCTTTGCCTTCTGCATGCTTGCACAATTGAACCTTTTTGTCTGCAATGACGTCATAATTTTGTTCCAACCTTAGAACTAGCTCATTTTCATTTTCACTTTGACTTATCTAACAATATATCAGGTGTGATTTCATTTCAATGACGCTTGCACTCAGTGTTTGAGGTTGATGAATAGTTGGTCCTTATATTTTGTGGTCTAAGTGACTAACATTTATTAGTTGATGTGTACAGAAAAGGACTCTACCAGATAAGGTCAATAACCATACGCCACAAACTCACCGTATGCGAAATCAACCATTTAATGTTCTGCCTGTATTAATTTATTTTAAAACAAAACAAAAGAAACATTTCTTATATTTTGAGATTTGATGCACGTTATATTTTTGTATCAAACACACCAATGAGAACGTTGTGCATGCCTTTCCGTCTGTGTCTGTGTAATGTATAGGTCCGAGCTGTTAATAGGATATTTATTGCATAGGTTACTTCCATTCTTCACTTCCTTTCAGACGCACAAGGCCCCACTGCTTTGTCTAGTCTTCTAGTAACACCAAACGCTCAGTTAGCGATGAAGTCTACAACAGGGCCGCCCCCACCCTCAGCCCCTGCACCGGCAGGGCAGCTAACGGTCGGGGAACAAGACAAGGTTATTGAAAAAGGTTGGTTCTTACTGATATTATAAGGTGCGTTCTCATTCTGTGACGTAAGGCAATTTGATTGACTAATTCATTTCAACTCCAAATCAATCTGTTACATAACGCCACCGCTGCCACCAAGTTTCCCAACCCTGATATGGTCCAATTCTCGGCTCAAAGGGGTCTTTTAATAAGATGACTTTTAGCCTTAGTCGCATAGTGAGACCGCATCTTGACTGGATTCGGTGCACTACTTTATCCTGAAACACAATATTGGTTTGATAAGAATACATTGGTCATCAAAACGTTCATGAAATGTAGTAGAGACTTAAATACACCCATTTTGTTTCAGCTCCTCTGATAGTGTTGTGACTGAGGTAAAGTGTAGCTGGTATATATAGCACGATATGGTGGCGGCTGGACATGCTTTATGATTTTATTATTCGTTTTAGAAACATTTAATAAAACACAGATGAATAAATTAAGTTTTATGTGCACATGTTTTAGTTTGGTGATGGGTAGAATAAACCAAAAGCAAAAGTTGCAAGGAAGAATAAAAAATGCGAGAAAATCATCCATGCACACTGTCGAAACCATCCTCGCAATGAAGAGTATAACACCCGCCATTAGGCATATACCCTGGATGTAATCCTATTCACCATGGTCGTTTTATGTATATGGAAAGTCCAAATATGCTAAATATAGACAACCAATGAAATGTCGCATTCTATGCACGAGAAGTAACTCTTGATAAATTTAACACGTATCGTCTTTAAGTTAAAAGTCAGCTTATTTAACGTCGGCTTTTGCCTCCCGAAGGGAGGCTATATCGCCGATCGTATCGTCTTTACTTCGCCGAGTGTTGGGAGAGAACCCCACATGATAGGACGCAAGCTTTTGCTATGGAAGCGTCACTGATTGGTCAAAATGCCCACCTCGAGACGATCGTCGTGAATAGAAGTGATTCCAGTAATTATACCCTTGATTTCGAGGATGGGTCAAAACTAAACAGTAGGATATATCAGTCACGTTCTTTGTTTGTATCTTCAAAACGGGGAATTTAAGTTGCACCGTTATATTAATATGCTCATGAGTAAACGTAATATTCAGCTGAAAGTTTCCCAAATGATATTAGAACAGATAAAGATAACAACTTCACACATCATGAGTGTATTCCACAACTTGAAGAATGGTTGCTGTTAGTATAGTGGTCTTCACATATTAGAGATGCATACGATGCCAAATGCAATGTTTGAAATATGCAATACATGTATAATGTTCTCGAGATCGTTTGGAGGCCATTGTGTAATTTCCATGTTATACCACCCGTATTTATGACCGGGTCAAACAGTGAAAACGTCTGTTTGGACTTCCCTCGAGCTCCCGGATGTTCTCCAGTGTAGCAAGTAGTTTAGAGATACACGCTGTACATAATAAAGAACCTAATATCGTTTCTAACTGACTGTGAATGCTATGTTTATAAATAACCTCTGTGTGAATTGAATGTTTTGGGAACGATTTTCTGAAAATAAGGATCGGCATTAAGCCAAACGCCAAACGTTCAGTGTTAACAATCTAAAGCGGCATGACGGAGTTTTAGTTGTAAGTATATAATCGACATTATCGGTGTGCGTATTTGTTTTGTATTTAAAAAAAGTATAGTTTGCAATAAAGAGTTTGCCGTAAGTAGGTGATCGGGACACATGTGTGTGTACATTACGTTGGATGATGCACGGAACAAATTTTTACAGTAGTGGTTTGACCATTTTTGCACAACTTCACACAGATTATGTCGTCACAAACAGCTTACTGTACGCACAATGTCGGCGCACCTTTACGATACAATGTGTCATTTCCGATACATGGTATATATTTTAAAACCGGATTTAACATAAAACGATCCAGATATACTTCTGTGGATGATTCATCTCAACAATATTTTGGGCTTATGCTTACCTAGGACATCAAAGATTCGGTGATCTTGGAAGAGCATTCGAGGACCGTAATCAAATAATAAAATGAAAGGAACCTGTGATAAAGCAAAGTATCAGTAGTAAAAAGCTCCTATCCTGTATTGACATTTCTACTTAACTGGTTGATAATACCAGAGGAGACCGTATCAGCAAGACATTGCCTTCTTCGTCCGCTGATGAATCAGTATTACTTTTGTATATCTGGTTCACAGTTACGAATGGGCTTCTACCTAATTTTTCTAATAGAGATGTTTCTATTTCAGTGATATTGTCGTTCATACTCATCATATGTCTACCGATCGTATTTCAGGATCACCCATTCCAACATTAGACGGCGCTGTGATAGAACCGGTAGTGACGTCATTGTCGTCCGGAAATGGAAATACAACACCAACATCAAACCAAGAGCAACGAGCTTTAGGATCCTCGTCCCCGACGACTACATCACCTTCGGCTCCTGCTCCCACTTCAAACAATCTCGTTGCCGTTAATACATAGCTAAATATACCACGGCTTATTTTATATTCATGATTCATTATTGGAGAGATATGGGCCAAACTTGCCGCAGCAACAAATTGTTCAACCTGGCCGGAATCCATTTTGCCTAAATTCCATCATTAACCCTTTCAGTTGCAAATGTCTGTGTGGGAAATGTTACCATAGCAACGCCATGTCCCTTGATTTACTGTACGTCATGGCTACATCACATACAGTGTCACCGTATTCAGCTTATAGACTTCCACCGCCATATTTATCACTGGACACGTACTCATTTTAGGCAACGGTGGTGTTACACACAGAGTGCGATGTCCTTTTCCATGTTCAGGCTTCATATTTGCTTTTTTTGTGGTGAAGAGACATTGGTGTAAAGCGTTGGCCTTCTAGCGCCGACAGAGGTCGTTACTAGAGCACTTCCGGTCAGTCGCCATGGTGCTGGATCAAGACGCGCCACTCTGCTTTCTGGTCATAGATATTTGACTGTGCAAAATGTTTATTTGAAGAAACGAAAGTATCGATGACGAACACTTATAAGAAACAAAATAATATCTTTCTATGTCTATAATTTTGGCATGTTCAACCATGTTTTAAACGTCCGGCCTGACACTGGAGTGGCCATCTTAGAAATGAAGTGTTAGTGCTTAAACTTGAACGATCCTATTCAGTATGTCTTCTCCATTGTCTCGTGTTTTCCAAAGCTTCCGGTCACGTGCATAATCAGCCTTCACCGCGCATGCTCAGTCTCACTTAGTTCAGGTTATGGTGATCACTCCACCTTAATTTCAAGTTTTTCCGCCAGCTCTTGTGTTTTCCAATCATTATTTGTAGCGCAAAGAAGTACTGAGGCCCAGAAAGACACCAACTTAAATTTCGTTCTAGCGTATTTTTACCGTCGTGGTTCATTGTTAGAAAGCATGCTTTGGGCACCTCTAGATACATAAATTACGTTCCAGTTTCGAGAATTTTGATACGATAGATATTTTGTATCTGTTTTGCCAAAATAGTGTCATTTGCGCCTTTCCATTTAACATATGCACCTAGTCGTCACGTGTCAAAGGTCAGCTTATGTCTTGGGGATTCCCCAGTTACTATGGTGATGTTTTCATCCCGAACAAATAACTGTAAACGAGTACATCGATGCTAGTGCAGCGCCAATGGAGGGAGAAGAACATAATACTCGATAACATCGACGCTTTTTAAGTGTCCCGGAAATATATTGGATTTGGCGTTGTGTGTCAAGCTGATGTGGGATTTGCTTGACGGCGGTTGTGATCTTTTGAAGGAGTGAAATATTATCCACGCCCATATTACAGGAGAAAGTGTGATTATCTCCCCTGAACTCCAAGACGTATATCCGCCAGTGTTACTATGGAAACGGTGGGCGTGTTTGTTCGCTTTATTAGCACCTGCTTTACAAACTCGAGGAACCCAGACTTTGGGTTCTTGTGTTATGACTACGCGTGATCATCACGCAACATTGTCACGTGATACAGCCACGTGATCAAGACTTGTGATAAAGGCACACCGTGTCTCCCTCACTCTGGATATTATAGAGAATTGTAACTGAACACAACATTCAGTGACCTATCATCGTGAAACCAGGGAAGTGATCGTCTACCTTGAACAACAGGGAAAAACTAGTTGCAAGATCAAGCGACACACAGTAGGCTCTAACTCCTTTGCTCTGGTTTAAAAATGAAAAAACCATTGAACTGTGATGCGTGTTACACTTAAACGGTGTTGGGAGAATCAGTGTCATTTTAAAAATCATATAATGTGATCTGTTATCAATTGCTGAGTGTATATAAATAATTGTTGTTCGATGTAATGTTTGGATTCATAGGGCATTGGTTCCCTCTACACCGTTTGAAGGAGTTAGTGTTAAGCTTGTTATCAGATTGGTCTACATTCAAGATTTTGCTGGTGTAGATGTGTGTTATGTTAGTCAGGACGACCATAACGAAGCGAAGAGACCGGAAGTTGAAACTTCTGTCTACAGGTTTGACAAATATGAGTTGATTGGATTCCTTAATCATTATTCATTGAATGATCGTGCACCGTGAACCACTATCACGTGCCTACCCACGTGATGTGTGCCTGAGGTACGTTGATGAATTCTGTCATATATTATGGAGATTAGCGTTATATTACGGAGGAGTGTATACAGACAGACACCAACGTTATAAACAAGGAGAGGTAACTGATGTTTAGAAAACAGATCAAGGCTCAAAAATTAGTAACGAAACTATTTCTACATGTTCTAGTTGTTTATGGAATCAGTCTCAAGGATAAATAAAACGCTTGAAAATTAAATTTGCGAAGAATTAAAACGAGAGCCAACTCAATTTCCATAATTTTAGTACTATTTTAACCTGTTCACATTCATGTCAGTGAAAACACTGGCCAGTTGCCACAGCACTGTTTCCTTATCATGTCAGTAATAATAGCATTGAAAGACGTATAGGCCTTGATATTCTGCGCATGCGCCAACTCTCTCTGTCGGGAGGATATGCTGGCGTTTATACAACGAGTTTAGATTGCCTCGTTTTGGGCTTGGTCAGTCATTTCTCTGCGATTCAGGGGCGTCCAGTTGTAAACAAATTATAGCCATTCTATACTTTAGGCTTCATATTGTACATGGTCGCAAAGACGATGAATGTTTGTGCGACTAGTTCCAAATACAAATTGATAATAAAATGTTTTTAGTAATAGTGACACAGTTGAGAGCTCTATTCACCCTGGGGCTGCATTCTTCAAAGGGGTCAGTATGCAGGTCAACAGTGAATTGAAGCTGAGTTGGAAAGAAAGTTTCGCTGAGAAATGACAATGGCCGCACTTCCGTTTCCTGTACATATTCTGTTTAATGAGTTGAGTATATACAGATTGAGCAGAACATATTTGAAAATGTTATCAGAATTTGCACCTTCTAATTTTAGCTCATCGAAAACTACATGTTTCGACATTGTGGAAAATAAAAATCGATTGAGTATACAAATGACGTGTTTCGTTTTCTTTCACAGAGTTATTTTCGCTCATTGTGTTCCTTGTCTCAAGTTGAAAACGGCATGTGTTGCATCACCTTAGGGACTTTCAGCCAGTGTAAGCTGTTCTTGACAATGAAGACAGAACTCAAACGCCTGGCTCTTCGTTTCTCCTGCTTTCACATTGTGGTCAGCACGGAATAATCAACATCCGGACATGCGCAAAAGCTCACATCCCATCGATACTATATACACATTGACTACTTATCAATATGGAATCGCACGACTCAACAGCAAGAATTTATGCTCGTCGAACTACGAATTGAGGGGA
>JAUELE010110889.1:0-14598 GCA_031471655.1 Diodora aspera
CCCCCCCGGATCTGCCACTGTGCTCTGTGCTCGGGTGAGCCTCATGTTTCATTTATTTGGACCAGAACTGATGTTAGTTGTTCATTTGTTATCTGCTTACAGAAATGATCTCCTGATGTTCCCCAAACATGTTATTACACTCGGAGCACTGATGAGTTACCTGCCCTTGCTTCATAACATCGCTTACATGAATAAATTTCTGCAACTAGGGACTATTTTAAATCAGAAGTGTCCTATCATCCACATGGCAGCTTGCATGACAATGAAGGTGTGTGGATACTCTTATCCATGAATATAAATGTTTGAAGAAATATTATTGCTAAAGATTTGCAAAAATTTGCAAAATGACTTTTAATGTACCAATCAACTAAAGTATATGACAACTATGCAGTTTAGCCGGTATTATTTCATACCCATAAACCATGTACTTCTTGTAGGCATTTAGTTGTCAGTCGTCAGATGGCTAACCTTGTCTAACCCTTCATTCATGTCAGGGAATACTGGATATAAAACTTAACAATGAATGGTAAGGGAATGTGTGGGACATTACACTTGTGTTGAATGATCATTACAATCAACACTTGTCACAAAATATCAGCACTGCCAGGAGTTCAATGTTCTGCACACTCAAAGTGTTTTTAAAAATCAATATTTATGATCCACATGCATTCCTGACAATACCATCATTAAGCATGTCAACAAATTCAGACTTCTTCAATCAACAAATCACTAGAATCATGACATATCTGTTCAAAGGGGAGTGGAAGCTCTGGGGGTCCTCAATCATCAGAGATGCCTTCTCAGTGTTTCCGGTTTACCGAAAATAACTTGTCCCAGGCCAAAAAAAAAACTTGAAGCAGGTCAGTCCCATGTATCAGCTGATTCAGTGGTGATAAATCACATATTTCTACTGCACAGAGCTACAGCAGAAATGTCACAAAGAAACAAACAAAACAACTTATGTTTTCAGAAGTACACGCCCAGATGTGGAGACGTTATACTTCTTTACCTAATTGTAGCAACCGTCATCAATGCCTCCAATAAACTAACTTGGCTTTTGCTTGCTACAACAGAAATTAGCCACATTTCGCATATGGTTTTTTGCACTCAATCCGACTTACAGTAGTGCTAACCCTCAGTCCTAAGTTAGTCACAAAGTCTGAATGTAATGTGGTATATATTTATTTATTTTTAGGACCAAAATATGAAAAGAAATTCCCAGGCATCCGGTAATTTTGTAGCCCAGAAGAAACACCGATTTTCAGCAATTTCTAGTGAGGGGGCTCAAACATCTTGTCTGTACCATGCAGCGTTATGAAAAGTAGCTAGATGACAGCATATAGTAACATGTTACAAATGATTACAACTGTTTTGATAACAAAATGCTCAGAGATTATTGTTCAGGAAGCATTATCAATCATTATGATACATTTATACAACAAGTAAATATCACATCACAGTCTTCTGGGAAACCTCCAAACAGTGTCTTAGTGTATGTCTAGCAAAATATTGATATGCCTCTGGGATTTCCAACGTTTTCAAAATATAAAATGCATATGATAAATAACTTATGGCACAATATCAAATCTTTTGACTATCACAATCCAGTAATGAAGACACTTGCATATCAAAACCAACAAAATACATTTTTTGTCCTTTCATTTTACAAATGTACTGGTAATGTGAAAATGTTGCCAGGGCATCTTGCACTTTCAGTACCACGGTCCATTTCAACAAAATGCTCACACTACAACCGCAAAATCATCCAACATTCTCTCCACGTTCATATTCACTCTTGTGATCCCGCTCCACCTGGTCCATCACGCATCATCACAACCTCAAGTGCATCTTTCTAAAGTCTCAGTTCTCTAAAAAGTACAACATAAAATCCTCTTAGATCGTCCTTGTCCATCTTCTTGTACAATGTCGAGATGTCCACTTTCCAGAACCATTTTTCAGTACCTTTTTTTGCAGTGTCAATTTCCCTGTATAATATCAGTCCAGAGAAACCATTTTAAATTTCTAGGATGTTTCTAGGCTTCTAGACATTCTCTCCATTTCTTTCAAAATGAAACTATCCTGTCAAAATGTTCATCACAGTCACTGATATTGTCTCTCGAATGGTACAACTAGGTATGTGTGTCTCTTCTACTCTGGTGCAGATTTCCATGTGCAGCTGTTCCTAAGCAATCCATCTCTACTAAACTCCTGAAATATATTGCTAACGTCGACAGGAGTCACTGTAGATTGGTGAATGCCAACTGTTATAGGGTCTATATACAGTGATTGGCCAGGGGACATCACACACGGTCGGTAAAGCCCTGATGGTGATGCTTGGACAGCAGTGCCTCCAATAAACGTAACTTGGCTTTTGCTTGCTGCAACAGAAATTATGGCGTTTGTATTCAATCTGACTTACTGCAGTGCTAAATCACAAAGATGTCACCTTTGATGTCACAAAGATACACACTAGTAAGCGAGTGATTTGGGGTTTTACATGGTTTTTGGCAATCTTTCAGCCACATCACTAGTCATGATGGTGTCAGGGTTCCCGTCTCGGGTCCACTTGCTAACCACTGCACCATCCTGTGCCCTCAGATAAATACTAGAATTTTGCAGTTTTCAATGAGGTAGCCATGTAACATTCAGTCTAAGACTGAATACATTGACAATACTTCAGCATATGCAAGGTACACATTTATGGGAGAAGAGAAAAAAGCAACAAAAAGCTCAAGATCCCATTTTAATTGCTTTGTACGACATTACAAGCATTGGATTACTTGGACCTTATTCTAAGTGTTTGTAGCATAGAAACTTAAGCTTATCCCCAAGATGTTGCCTAATAGTTCTGCAAGCTCATGTACCAATGGATACATTATCACATTATGTCACTGATTTGAGCCTTAAGTCAGGACCAAGGGACCAGAATTGTGCATGTTTTATGCAAAATAAAATCAGCAAATCCAACAAGAAATATTTTAAATGCATGTTTTTGCAACATTTGGCTCAACAAAATGTAGGTCACTAAATTCAATCGACAAATTTTCTATGAAACTTTTAGTTTGCAAATAACCATAAAGGTGCATGCAAAAACAATATTGACTCATTTCTCTATAAATGTTATTTTTGAAAGCACTGTGGAAAATACAAGTGTCAACACTGATGATGTTTTCCATATGACTTACCTTATACTGGTTATACTCTCCTTGCATCGGAGACCGATCCTCTTTCTGCACTCGTCTGAAACGTAAGCATTTAAATTTGTATTTAGCGTTACTTTTTGCGATCTTTGCCTAACAACACAACGCCATAAGCAAGTTTTGCAGATTACCAAATCAGTGCTTGCCAATGCACTGTGCTAGATACTGACACTGCACATTTTCATTAAAATAATTCTTCATAAAGAACAGAGGGGAGATTTAATTTACAGTTACCTTCCATTTTGTGCCAGAAACTCCTCTTCGAAAGTCCGCAACAATTTACGCAATCTCCTCTTGTCGCTCTTTGCTTTCTGTAGTTCATCCTGCAGTTCAGGTCTGAAGACAAACATCATATGAACCTTACCAATACAACTCATGTGGCAATCTTACAGCCATATCACCAAATCAATCCAGCTCTGACCTGAACTAGAATATGTTTTGTAACTGTGTTACAGGGTGCAAAATGTGTGGCTGTCCTCCTGTTCCAGACAGGTAAAAACTTGGTGTGACAGGTGCAAGTCTTTCAGCCAGCTCATGTCCCCTTGATGACATCAGTGTCAGGGTCCCATCTCCAGGCTAAAAGAGTTCAGTTGAAATGAAGTTTTACGTTGCAAGGGCAATATTTCAGCCATAACGCAACATGATGTACAAGGTGCAATAGATAGTTCATCGACAGATCCCTGTTGTCGTCACCTTGTACAATAAGCACTGGGTTACTGAGGTCCTATTCTATCTACGTGACACCATGTCCCTCCCCGTAAGCCCCACAGGATCCAGGCTAAAAGAGGTGCCCTGGCAGATTCCAAAACATGGCTATCAAACCTACAAACAGTGGTGTTTTGTGCTCAAACACAAAACAACTATAGGAACTCCAAGCCAAGGCACAAACTGTCTCCAATTACAGCTCTTATTACTCTAATGATAGGATTGTATGCGTATAAGACATGCACAAATACTGAAGACTCACAATTCCAACACAGTAATGTTAACAAAACGCAACATCTAGTGAATATTCAACAGAGAGTACTCACATGGTTAAGTCGTTGACGTTCAGGTCTGGAGTCTGGCAGTCATCTTCACCCTCATCCGAGTCCGCTCTCTTTACTTGAGAAATCTTGTTCTTGCCAAAATCAACAGGCCGACCCGTTTCACGCAGCACTGAAAAATCTCTTGTGACAGCAAACTCCATTGTTCCCAGCTCTCCCACCTCATCAGAATCAGGACTTCCAGTCGGAACACGAATTGCATTTCTCTGAAAACAAGCAACTTACTGATCAGTGGTAAAACAAGACCACGAAAACACTATCCTTGGTCATACATGGCATAACATATATCTGCCAAAGGGGGGAGATACAGCTTGAAAAAGGGTGCGATTCAGGTTCCAAACGGGAAGATTTTTTTAAACTGTTATATGTACCATTGCCATCTCCAGAAATGTTTTTAAACAATTTGACAAAAAAGATCAGAAGGTTTAGTAAACTGATCGGGAAGTGAGGGGTTGATAGGGGTGAAAATCAGGAGTCTCCCAATTAAATCAGAAGGTATGCCATGCATGCTTTGTTAATCAATGTCCCAGAGACAGGATGTGTTTCATTCTAAGTGAGTACTAAGTATCTTCAGCGAAGCATCAAGTTGTATTGTAGATATTCCTGTCACCTATTGAAGCCATGCTTAGTGATTCAAGGCTTTCCTAGCATTGCCTCATGTTGGACTTCTTCCCTTTCAAGTCATCATTACTTGATAGAAAGCAATGGGCAGAAACAACGAGTGCGAAAGTGTGAACGCAGCAAGTAATATGTGGTTTGAGCAATCTACGTTCTCGAAATTTGGGGAAATATGAACGACCCAGACTGGATTCAAACCTGAACTTTCAAGGCTAGCAGATTGAGACACAGCCGTGATACTATTTCACTCCCCAGAATGTGATTTAACGTAGCAGGGGGTAATATTTCAACCATAACGCTACGCTTGGTACAAAGGGCACCAAATTTTTTGAGTTGAACGAAAGTGACCCAACCGTTATTCGAACCCCCGACCTTGCGGTTGTGAGGCAGACACTCTACCAACTGAGCTACCCGGGCTCTACTCCCCAGGAGAAAGAAAAACATGTACTCACAAACTTAGATGTTGCTGTTGTACCCGTTAATATCTGCATAGGCTGGTCTTCAGGGACTGTTTCAAGATCTATGGTATTTCGAGGCTGCAGAAAGTAGAATGACAACAATGTAAGAACGAAACTAAAGTAATGAAAAACAATTTTTTAAATTATAAAACACATTACTAAATTATTGATGGGATGCATATTTTATAGATAGATAGCACTTACTGATGTCGGTTTGGTAAGCAGTCTTTTGACAGATCTGTATCTGTCATACAGAGGCCTCATTAAGTCCTTTTCTACTTTTGTTCTCTGAAATAATAACAGGTACATCAGCTGGATGCATTCACTAAATATTAGTGAGATTGACAGACCCTAGCTCTGAAATGCTATAGAGTTGAATGTTTTACATTTAAAGTGCAATATTTCAGCCATAACGCAATGTGATGTGCAAGGTGCACACCAAGAAAATCTAGTTCATAAAAGCGATTGACAGAAAGAAAGCGAAAACAAAGAAAGCGAAAACAAAGAAAGCGAAAACAAAGTACATGTATACCCATCAAAGTCGCCTTGTACAACAAGCTTTGGGTTACTATAGGCCCTGTTAAGTGACACGTATGTCATTCACTGGCAGCCCCACAGTATAGGCCTCAAATGAGACAGTAAGATTTGATCAGGAAAATAGTTTCTCATTTCAGTCAAATCACACAATGATCATAATAACTCAAATTTGAAGTTGTTTTCTTCACAACCTAAAATATTTATTTACAGATTTTAAAATGGTTTAAATACTCACCGGTCTACCATGAATACTTTCAAAATGCAATAATGCCTTCTGAACAGCCAACTTCTCGTCTAACACTTGCTCGAAGCCCATCATCTGCAAGCAAACAACATCCACATAGATGTAATGTTTTCATAGCAACTACAATTATACTTGACACCAGAGTTGCCAACCATCCTGTATCCGCCAGGGCGTCCTGTTTTTGGTGGAAAATGTTCCCATCCCAAATGCAACCTTCCTCTTGAACCATGAGCGTCACATCAATGTCCCTTATTTGGATCACAGAAAGTTCCACCCTAATTGACTCTAACAAGGATCAGGCTCATAAATTAAACTGAGAAAGTAAGCTTCTTGAGAGAATTCAAACACATACATACTGGACAGCATATCATAATGTATTCCCATTTTTTTCCAGACAAATAAATGTCTGCAATTATGCAGTGATTGGGCAGAAATTTCTGCTAACAGCAGACAGAACATAAAAAACAGAGAAAGACAAGCTTACCGACAACTCTTCCGGACGCTGGATCTCTCGCCGCTTCTCCTGAAGATTTTTCAAGATGGACTGTAAAGTTTCTTCAATTGTGGGCGGGACTGTTGGGATTATGTCAGCTCTCTCGCCAGATGAAGATGCTCCACTACCATGCCGGCTTCTGCTCCCCATCTCTGCCTCTTCTTTCAGTTCTTGTAACAAACATCGTCATACATCAGCATGCGTTCAACCAGCTACTGGTTATACTTTGTTTAACATGACTGTTAGCAATCTTTCAGCTATTCCTACCATAACCACACCAAAGAAAATTTTTCAACAGAGCTGGCATTTGTCCTGTACCGAACAATTTCAAGTTCCCAATGTTTTTATGATGAAAATATATTTTTCACAAGTTATTCCCATTGCAACCTAACCTACTGCAAGACATAAAAGCCTGAGACCTCAGGAACCAAATCAGTCTGATGAGCTTAATAATGAGTGAGTGATTACGAGTTTTACGTGGTTTTCGGCAATCTTTCAGCCACATCGCCACGGTCTCACCAACATCACGTTGGTGTCAGGGTTCCTGTCTCTCCGGGCTGAATGCTCGATAATGAAAGAAACTAGTCACTGTCTTGACTGAACATACACAGGAATCTAGGAACACCACTCTTTTGTTTTTATAAAGTTCAACAAGATATTTTGCTCTGTAAAGACTTACTTTTCAATTCTTTTCTGGCACGTGACAGATCAGCCATATATTTCTTGACTTCCGGCTGGGCTGCTTTGTCTCCTTGAGAGGGCTGCAACATAGAAATTTTGTGTTAAAACACTAAAATCACTGTGTACTGCACCAGTAAACAACAAACAAACTGACTTAGCTGTATTTCAAGTCAACACAAAAATACATGTACACTGACAAGAATTCAAAGTCTGATTTTCAATTTTTCTGCTTACCCGATATCCATGCTCCTTTTCAAAATTTTCATCAAATGACTTTAACCTCTTCTTTAGTACTGAAAACAAAACAAGCGCTATACGTCAAAACAAGCGATATACAACATCTGCATGAGACAATTTTATGAAATTACAAAATAAAGCAGCAAAACGTTTCTGATCTGGATACAAAGTAGCAGTATTTCACTTCAAATGTATGCTTTCCATGGTTAAAATTCGAAAATTCATAAATCAAAATCTGATTGTGAAATGAACAAACTGGGGACACTGGATGTAACATAGATTTCACAACTGTTGGGCGTTGGTTTCGTGCAACCACATGGGTCGCTTGCTTCAGAAGTTAAGTAATGTTGAGCCCTAGTTGTACCTGGATGGGTGACCAGCTCAAGTTGCTGAAGCTTTCAGACCTTCAAGTGTCTGACCTGCCTCACACTGAGACATTAACAGGGCGATAACATCACAATGTCAGTGATGTCAGTCGACCCAGCTGAATCTGGGTGCTGGTCCTCCATCAGGTGTGCTGTTAACCTTCTAGTGCCGAGAGGCTGTTTGGGTTACACCATAGTAATAATGCTGAGTGCATTTAGCAAGCTATACAATCCTGGATTTAGCGCTATACACGACTAAATATTATTATTAATTCTTTCAGCTATACCACTACGTGTGTCACAGTGACAAAGGTGTTTACAGATATGCATCGTTGTTAACCCAGTCTATCATGCTTCTCGTTATTCTCCTGTTGGTTATAACAAGTCGGTTTACGTCAGATGTGTCTGCATCACCCATATTGATTGGTCTCAACACAAAGGTCTGGTTCCACAATCAACCAATGAAAATTGAAGACCCTCTCGCCAAAAATGTCAGATTCAACAGTAATGAGTTGAGCGGAAATCAACTCTTTGGACTCATGGCAGAGTAACGACAAACAAAAGCATCGATGGGTTGCAGACAATGAAAGACAGGTGACAGGTGAGTAGAATTTGAATACACCATCACCCTACCTATGACAAAATTACACATCCCGTGAAGAAAACAAAGATGTCATAGAAATGTTGAACAGGTGAACACAGTACTCACATTGTATTCTTTTGGTGAGCTGTCGAAGTTTCAAGCTCGATTCATCATCAGGTCTGAAAAGCACAAAGTAAAAAGTAAAACACACTTTGTTCCAGATATTAGACGCAAAGTTCCTTAAAGCAATAAAGGAAAATGTAGTACCAATAGTGCACATATACTCCGTGAACAAGCCTTTCGAGCTTCAAATTGGAATTTTGAAATAATGATCAACAAAACAATGCAAGGGGTATAACTCAGTGATCTCGAGATCCATACTTCACTTGAGTATGGTCCCTCTTGCACTGATTGTGGTTACCAGTGTACAATGGTCTATGATAAAACTTGTCAAGTCAGACCCTATGAACAGTCAATACTAACAATGTATGGCAAATTGATGGTTTCATGAGATGGTGTGTTAAAGTTTCGGAAAGATTTTGTCCGGGTTTAACCATAAAACTGTCATTGGAATGTATCTTGTGCAGTAACAAGCATAAAAAATCATCCAGGCTTCTTGTTTCAACAGACCAACAGACTTGAAAAGCAAAAACAGAGCCAAAGTCTGAAGACATACAACCCAATAAGGATCTTAACTGCAAAAGCTTGTCAGTTTTATGTGGTAGCAGCTGCTGAATGAGTTGAGATAGTGTTTTACATTGCAAGGGCAATACTTCAGCCATAACACAATGTAATTTGTAAGATGCATACTGAGGAAAAAGTTTATAAAAAAAATTGATATAAAGGAAAGTAAAAGCAAAAGATCCCCATTTCAGTTGCCTTGTACGACAAGCATTGGGTTACTGGGGCCCTATTCTTATGTGACAAGGCATCACTCCCCTATGCCCCACAGGCCATGCTACTGAATGAAAAGAATCATTACCCATGCTTCTTGTACTGGTCTTGTTCCACAGGCGGTGAAGGAGGGATATCGGTATTCAATGCCAAGCTGAAATAAAAAATATGATGGTGCATTTAGCAGCTGGTAGGCTACCATTTACAATGCAGATTTGAAAATTTATTCTTGAGAATAAAACACAATAACTGATGACAACAGCTTTGCATAAAGGTATGAAGACAAAGTGAACATACTACTACACATGGGTTACAGATAATGAAAGAGTGACTGAATCCTCCATCTTACTACCAGACACATAATACTATTATCAGATTTTATGATGTCTATAAGCATAAACTGATGGTGAAAATGAAATCCATGCTTCCAGAAATTACAGTACTTTACAGTCTTTATTTTACTGTCAAATGTATTTGTACTTCCCATCAAGGAAGATTATCTAATAACCAAACCCATACAAAGCCAGCAACCACCAATATTATGTTGGCAGCGTAATAACTCAACTAAGCACAAGAATGAATATAATCTTGCTAGAGTATTTACTTTATTAATTTATAAATTTATTTAAGACATTTTAACCGTTTTGTGAAGGAAAACATTTACTAGATTACTTATAAACATTGTCACCCTAAGAAAGGGTCCAAAAATAAAAATATCAACCGTTAAAACAAAAAACTGCTATTTACAAACAGTGTCTCCACAACATTTGAACAAGAGCAGAGAAAGCCAAGTCCAACAGAAAGCATGGATAAATAGGAAGCTAAAGACCACTCTCCTGCAGGTGAATTAACTAAAGCATTGGTGCTAATGAGGGTGAACACACTAAAAAGAACTGACCATTTCATTCTTATTTAGACAAAGCTTGTACATCTTTTATATTTCAAATATTTGCAAAGTTTGTCACTCAGAATAAAATTTTATATTGAAGTTATAACAATTATTTTCATATAAACTATTCTCATTTGGGGAGGGGGGAGGATTTGCTCTTTTTGGTCTGAGTGATTGATTTTGGATTTTACATGTTTCTCAGCAAGTTTTCAGCCACATCATCACTGTGTCCCGTTGGTGTGAGGCTCCAGTCTCCAGGTTGAAAGAGAGGTATGAGGGCGGGACATGAACCATGATTGCCAAGGCTGGCAGATCACTGAGCCAACACGCTAACCACTGCGTCCCAGTCCCAGCTTCTAAGGATATATTTCAGCCACATCACCTCTGCGTCATCAACATAACATCACGTCGGGGCCAATCTCCAGGCAAACCATGATTGCCAAAGCTGGCAGATCACTAGGCCAACAAGATAAGCACTGCGCCATCCCTCGCCCCCTTTTTAATGTGAACTTAACCTAAATGGTGTTCAAGCAATGGTGACTTTTTCCGGACAGTGAAATGAGAAGCCTATTAAGGTCAAAACCCAAAATTGTTGTGGTTCCGATTATATCTCTTTATAATTTAGGGTAGGCAGGTCCGATTTTCATTTTTCTTTTAAATATTAACAACTAAGAGTTACCGGTATACCAGACTATGGAAATTTATCCATTCACAAAAAAACTGCAGTTTTCATTTTTATATTTGTCTGAATAGGAGCTTTCTCTCCTATGCTGTTTTCATATGGAATCAAGGAACCTAGACTTGCTTTAATAAGAAACCAGACTTGCCTAAATCTTGAAAAGATTTTTGAAAAATTAAAAATTATATTTCTCAGTCATGGTAAGTCGGGTAATAGGAGCCAGGTTAATTAATTGAGATGAAATGGTCAGTTATCAAATCCTTTGTGCAGGATATGGTTGCTGATTGGTCACCTCATGTCGGTGAAAGTTGTTCTGGCACTAGGAGATGGTGGTGCCTCATATTTAATCTCGTCATCGTCAAGGACAGCCCAGCTGAGTAACACAACAGCATTAAACATTCACCATCTTTATCACATTAGTTTAAACTGATTTAAAAACTAAATTTCCAGAGCTTTACCAGCACTTATACTGACAAGATAGATGTGTACTGGTATTTTGTTGGGATATCAAATCAACTTCTGGATTTGAAAAGAAAATTTGATTTTAAACATGCATTTTGGTTAGCCATGCAGGATCATATTTTAGACAAACATGGTTACATTCATTGCAAAGGCATTCCAAATTCTTACGAACCAATATACCCGATGCATGCAGTGCCAACGGGAGCTAAACATCAAACTAAGCAAAGATGTCACAAAATTTCTCACACGCAGCACACAAGACAGATCAACGACAAACTTGCAAGTTTCAGTATTACCAAGGAGAGCTGATTATTGGCCGAGTTTCGTGTCGTAAAACGACCAGCAATTAGTTACTTGCATGCTGTTAATACTGTTCTGCAGAAGATCATATGGGAACAAAAAGATAATAAATTTCTCAATTTTTTATGGTAACCCAATGTATTTTAAAAACAGTATGCCAATGCCAATATGATCATCTGCAGGTAGAAAGGCTTAGAATACCTTATTTTCACAAAGGCACAGATGTGGTCTCCATTACAGGACACACAAGAATGCAGGCAAATGTTGTTGGGATAGTTTTGAAAATGAGTATCAATATGATGCCTACCCGTTCCTTTTCTTCAATTTGCTAGACCTAGGGGAGACAACAACAGCATTTTCCAGATCTTCTGTCGAGTCTTGAGGAATCGGTTTCATCATCATCAGACTCGTCATTTGAGTTGACAGAGCTGGGATGGGATCTGGAAGAAAATCATCGTAAATTTACAACATATTCGCCAGTAACACTAGTTCCTCTGAGCTTGTGTTGTCACAACATGATCTCAGAAAGAAGTGGGCACTACTGGATGTAATGTGGCTTTCAACAATCACTAAGTTACACCTCTCCAGTAGGGGCACAGGCTGATGCAGTTTTCATCAGCACTATGGTCACTAAATTCGAGTTGACCAAAAGTAACCAGTTGTCCTGGTCAGGATTCAAATCCAAAACTGCTGTAACTGATGAACTGTTAGATGGCATGCATCCTCGAAATCCAGCATATAATTAACTTCTGCCTCCATCCGTCAAATACCCTGGACTCACTCCTATTTACGACGATCGTTTCGAGGTGAGCGGTTTTACCAATCAGTGAAGCCTCTATAGCGAAAGCTTGCATCCAATATAACACTCGGCGAAGTCAAGACGTTATGTGTTAAAATTTATCAACAGTTGCAGTTATGTGACATTTTATTGGAGGTCCATATTTAGCATTTTGGGACTTTCCATTCTCACAAAACGATCATCGTGAATAGGAATGTGTTCAGGGTATTTGACGGATGGACACAGGAGTTATTTATACGCTGGATTTCAAGGATGGACGGCATGCTGCCAAGATGCTATCCCACTACATATGTATTATTTAATGTGGCTTTCAATACCGTTAATACGTCAGCTTTAAAATTATAAAGTCATCAAAGCTAAAAAAAATCCAGCAAGATTGGAATCCACTATTCTCATTGCTAACAGCTCACCATCATAGCTCTCCAGAACACGAAACAAGGGCGAGTAACTGTTTCACATTACTTCTAATGTAATCATTTAACAAGTAATTTTAGCCATACAGAAAGTAAACATCATTTGAATTAATGAATATGAAAGACTCAATTTTCCTCCTTAAACTGGACTTCACAAGGCAGGATGTCAACGTGGTCATGCACTCACCTGAGCTATCTACATGTTCATGCAGTATGGAGAGGTCCAGGGGCGGTATCATTGGCTTCCTGTTGTTGAGTGGAGAGCAGTCCGGAGAGTTGTTGACAGCAGACTTCAGCTGCTTGTCTTGATGATGGATGTCAAGAAAAGCAATTCGAGATTTGTTTTGGTTGTTCTGATTCAAGTCTTCTTCATCTTCAGAAGATGAGTTCACCTTTGAAAAAAAATTAAAATCACAGTCCATCAAGCGTTTCAAAATAAGCCATCGTGGCATGAAGATTACCAAATAGTTGGATAACATAGCGACACGTCATAGCATATGGTAAAAGCAGACCAGACAGAAATAGCACCATTGAAGTTTTAGAAGTTTGAAATTTTAGACGTTTTACTGTATATACATGTACAGTATGCATGATAAACGATATAAAGTAGAGTGCAACAATGTACACAACAAGATTGCTCACACAGTTTGCGAACGCTTTTCTTATTAAATGACTTCCCTGTCTTTTAATATCTTATCTCAGCTAGAGTGTAGTTAAAAATATTAAACAAGTCATAGTATATATGATATATGTATCCAACTTGTGTGACTTTTGTTTGTTAACATATGTCAGGCTCGTCCCTTCATATTTTGTTCCTGCATGACGGACACCCACAATGACACAAAACCTACAGTTGCAGCACATCATACCTGTCGTGGCCTGAAAGGTTGTTTCCTCAGAGCTGGTTGGGGGTGAGGCTGTGGGTGGGGTTTAGGAAGAGGGCGGGACTCCTCTATGGGCACAACTGCAGTTGTCTCTTGTATCAATTTGTTCATTTCACTTTCCAGCTCTGACTCCTCAAGACTGCGGCGAAATTTACGACTGGGTGATCTCCGAGGAGGCCCTGCAGGCTTCTTGAACTGAAAATAAAATAATTCTTTTGTAAGCCAAATATTTCTACTCTACAAGAGAAATAAAAACAGTGCACACTTCCAGGCATCATCTCAAGCCGGAAGACAATCTGAGGGACATACACCGAGTCACTTTCCATGTAATGACATTGAGACCAAATTGATCTCATAGACTGGAATACTTCAGGATCTACTGCCAAACCTGTTGGACAGTGTCCTCATTGAGTCAAATTCAGATATTCTTTGCAGTACATTGATCAGCATCGATATCTCTGGTTGAATGTATGGAGAACTAAAATTACTTACTGTAGCTAACACTTCTGACCGACGTTCAACTGTACCCAGGTTTGTTTCCTCCGAAGCCCTGTTCAAATAGACAAATCTCAACATTAACAACCCATTTGCAAAAGAATATTCAATGGTTGAAAATAGTTAAAACAAGAGTTGTCAGAAGACAACAGAGCTCACCAAGTGGGTTAAATTTTGTAAACAGTCATGTATGATGACGGTATGTGAGAAGTATTCCTGTGATATAATTCATAATCACTAACGACCACCAAAATAATATACTGGAAACATTATTTTGGGAACATTCAAAGAACATTATATTTAATTTGCAACCCCCACCCG
>JAUELE010111000.1:0-14598 GCA_031471655.1 Diodora aspera
TTAACCATCTTACCATCTCTTGTTCTTTTATAGTGCCCTGAAGAAAGAATGTGAAGTTTCTTTTTTGACTCAGTATAATAACAGGCATCTTTCTTTTGAAAACATTTGACAGATTGTTGGTTTACGTGAAGCTAAACTGATTACCTATACCTGTTAGTCTCTGTGACACCAACAGGGTCTCTCAAAGTAATTCAGATCCAGATCCAGTATCCAGTCATATGCGTTTATCACAACCAATTATATACATGAACGCTGTTTCTGTGAAATATTTTTCTGGAAGATTTATGTTTCGCTACACGTGTGACTCACAATACAAGGACACACAATCAGTACATCAGTTTTAGAACTTTGATAATGTATCTGTCCTGTCTGATTTCTCTTTGAAAGTCATGAGTAGCGAGACTCGCTTTAAGAGCTAGTGCACGGTACATTGTTTTTGCTTTTGAGATGAAAGACACGTAATGATTCATCTGTTGATTTTGATGGACAAAAAATGAAATATTTCCGGAAGATACACGTCAACCTCAAAAGGAAGAGTCCGATGGTGTTGGCGAGCCACGATTTGATATCACGTGAACTTCGTCTTTCTGTCCTAACTTATGTATGCTACGTTTCTTTCTTTGGTTCATAAATTGATCTAGATGCTGCAGTCCGTGGATTGACAGCGGTGTTGCCCTGTTATCAAAGTTGTGTTTTCCAGGGCATGTTTAGCGGCATATTCTCTTTCATCCCAAACTAGGAGTATTGACAAATGAAAATCACTCGTGAAGCCAATCAAAACGAGATGCTACCCCATGCGTGATGAACTTTAATTGTAAGCAGGAGATTGCTCAAACAGTATTTCATCCATTTTAAATTGGCTTCTTCACAACTTTATGGAACGAGAAACTAGGTAAACTGACAGCAAAAGAAAATGTTCACATAAATAACAGGAAGAAATGTGGTGTTCAGTGACCATTAAGGGTGCCAGGAGCGAAATCCTAATTGCCATATAAATGATAATATCTCAATAAACAATGTGTATGACGTCGAGAAGAGCACGACGTTTAATGTACTTTTCGCACGATAGAGACAATGACATAGTTTGATCAGATATTAAGACTTCAGATCATTAGCAGCGTGTCGCCATGTGTCCTTCAGTGCCTCTCCCAGCTGAGTACGGTTTGCTCGTGGGTGCTATTGACGAAGGAATTTAACATAGTCGGTCGAAAAGCGTCAACTATTACATTTGGTCGTTGGGTTTATCATTAATAAAAACAAGTTTGTTTCTGGTCGCTACGGATGTCTTTCACGCTGCCTCTATGACAGGCTTACACTTCTTGAACACAGATGGGGGATGACCCTTCCCCTTCCCTTCTCATAGACAGACCATCAGTGAGGAAATAAGTTTCAAATGAACTGGTTCACTAAAGTCTCGGTCGTCAATGTTTCGGAGCAGGTTACGGTCGAATACCTGCAGCTCTTAGATGACCCAACATAGTGAGTCGACTGTGTCCTAATGCTATGTCGCAATCATCAACCGGTTACGCAAATGCAACATGCGGAAGTACGGGTGTTCCCAATCATCCAATCACATGGCGGATACACTCGTTATTGACAATATCTTTATTACTTGTTTACTTAAGATGAAAGATAACATTTTTCAACTGGTAAACAATCATTGTCATCATTTTGGAACTCTTTAGATCAATAGTTGTAAAGGGACAATTGTTCATGTAAAACCAATGCTAACGTTCATATGCCAATTTAACGATTAAACTTTTGCACACTGTATTCACTGTAGTGTTTTTCTGTAGCCAAAAGGATGCCCTCTCAAAATGTAATATCATTTCAGCTATTAATTTCACCATAAATTCATAATGGTTGGGCATTGTCAATCTGGAAAAATCGGAAGGTGCTTGATTAAGTTCCATGTGTATATGAATGGAGAGGATGACTAAGCTTGACAAACAGAAGCTGAATTTAGGTGTTCCCTGTTTATCGGGAGCATAATTGTTTCTCTCGTGAAATAAGCATCAGTACAGTATAAAATGGTTATATAGACGTGTCTAGATCTAATCACTGCTACACTACATGTATATACGCTATACATCAATAGACATACAGACAGATACACATTTAGATGCAATCAAATCAGTGAAGTAAGTCTTCGCTATATCTCTTCACGGAACTCACAAGGGACGCTGAAATAGAGTGAAATACATTTGGAAACTGGGAAATGTCAGACCAAGCGTATTGTTTAAACATACACATCCAGTAATCTCAGTTTTTATGATTATTCCCTACAGGCTGGTGGCACCAGTTTGTAATAATGAAGCTACATGTATGTACCTCTAACACGCTTCCGTGCCCGACTTTCTGTGTAGCAGAAGGTGCAAGTGTCGGATTGTCCTACCAAGCGAATATCTCAGGGAAAACATTGTTGGCAAGGTTAAAATTAATCAAACCCAGTTACAAAGGATACAGTTTAGTTTCACCATATATATATTGTTATACTATATACCTCCGGGCACTTGTGACGAATATCTCTATGAACTACATAAAAAAATAGGCTTATCGAATAAGGTAACTGCTTTGTCGGCTGCTTTAAGTATTTTATTTCCCCCGAGAACTTTAGACTTAAAACTCTTGTTTTTTATATATTAACTATATGGGCGTATAATGTATGATGGTTAATGGATCGGTGTGCATTGTGATAGGACTACAAAGATCAGTGATGTTCTGTGTCACACAAAATCCAAGCGGCAAGCCCTGCAAGAACTGAGATTATTGACCTGAAAGGGGGAATGGAATTGCCGCGCTCACTTCTACCACTGGTGCTAACCGTCTGAGAGCATTCCAGCACTGTGAAGGAAGCCTGCAGAGGACGCTAGAGTGTCGTTCTCCGTGCCAGAACAAAGTTCCTTCATTTGACTTTTCAGAACTGAACCAACCTGCAGATATGATTTTAACTCTTCTAGAAAACTATTGTTCAACAGTGATGATGACTCAGTTACCGTCAGAAACTTAGGATTATAGAGAGTTACAACTCATGAACAAGAATACTTACAATGGATGATTTCCTAGATACTACACAGTGTTTGCTGTGAAATATACACTTATATATATTTAAGGTAGGTACTGATGTTATTGGTATTAAATGTTTCAGCTCATGTCGTAACTTATTCCTTTTAATTTAGTTAGTGTACTTCACTCTAAATAAGTTTCATCATTCTTATAATTTCACTTTTTTAAATGAAATAATATTTCAAAACGAGTGTATTTTGTTATTCTGAGCTTTAGATTTTCATTGTTCACAGCGATGTCTTACTTTCTTCTTTTATGAATAATTTTGTATTTGAGTTCATTAATAATGATGAAATATATATTCGGTTATAAAATGGTATGTAATGAGCTAGAACGCAACATCCATTGTTCTTGTAGTGTGTAGAAACTCTCTGGGTGTCCTTTGTTTGTAGATTGTGTCTATCTGCAGCTGCATGCGTGATTGTGTGTAGAGGGTGTCATCTTTGTAGAGCGTGTCTGTTTGTTGATGCGTACTTGTTTGTAGAGCGTGTCTGTTTGCTGATGCGTACTTGTTTGTAGAGTGTGTCTGTTTGCTGATGGGTACTTGTTTGTAGAGTGTGTCTGTTTGCTGATAGGTACTTGTTTGTAGAGTGTGTCTGTTTGCTGATGGTTTGTAGAGTGTGTCTGTTTGCTGATGCGTACTTGTCTCCACTCCCACGGAAGCAAACCTGACACTGCATGTGTTTCGGATTAGAGTACGTTTATTTACATTTGTAGATTATGATTTCTAGTTATATTTATACGTTTGTATCTCGTTGTATCCATACTTTTTACTTTTATCATAGGGATGTAATTTTTTTAATTCGTTATGGTGTTATGCGTATTAAAACGATTCACGTAGGTCACAAGCTTTAGACGGTAAGCAACATCAACCCTAGATAAAGGTTATATGGGAGACCAGTTCAAGTTGTAAAGTTGTTGGACCTTTAAGGATTCACCCTGCCTCGCACTGAAACACTGGCAATGGTGTCACTTTGGGCAAGTTTGTTTTGTTCGTAAGCCACCCCCAAGGTAATTGGAACCCTCCCATGGTCGAAGACAGATTAATGTGATGGTAACCATGCATACTCCCTGAGGAGCTTACAAATGTTGTGACTCGTACATATTTTAAATTGCCGGGCTAGTAATGTGAAGCGCTTTGAGCATGTACCTAGTGCGTGGAGTATGACGTGATATTTTTATTATATATATACACTGCCGGGCAAAAGAAACGATGCCGAGATTTTGAGAGACTACTGAATAAATTCACAATTGCGTTGGATATGGAAGAGATATCCCTTCAAGATTAGGACGTTTTATCAACGACATGATGTCAATCAAAGTACACTCATTGAATCCAAATATCCTGTTGATTAACTATGGCATAAAGATGTAAGGGAAAATAATTGAAATCATTTGGCATTATTTCTTTTGCCCGGCAGTATATATTTATTCTTCTTGGCATTATAAGTGTACATGTATTATGTTTCAATGATTTTGAACCAGATATAGGGAAATATATCCATTGGATTTTAGTCGCTTTTTACCATTTAAAGTTGCAAGGATCAAAAGGCACTGCTCATCCTGATTCGATGAAAATTATGTTTGCTTGGTCACAGGTACATTTAATGAACCTTTTCAAAATGAGTTTATCATGATTTATCTGGCTGCTGTGGAAATGAAGTATTTTGTCTAATAATATTATCACATCCCAGGAACATGGCTTCATATGGCTTCATATCGAAAATGACTTCCTATTGAAGTATGATTGACATACTCCAGTAAAAATGCATTGCAACACGTCATCAATAGAAAAACATATTTGTCATTAGGAGATTCCATTGACATTATTGAAGGTTTTGGCTTTATTTTTCTGCCAGTAACCATGTTATGAAATGAACATATGTATTGGTGGCAGCTGCAGCATTTCATTATCGATATTCTTTAGGTCATTTAATAATGTATCTCGACATGATGAATGATGTGTCAGCTGATTATTCCACGGAAGGACCTCTTATACGTTAATTACTCTCGAATTACACACTGTCAAACCGTCTTGAAATTTGATTGAGTTTGGTAACCTTTTCCAAGTGGGAAAGTCGATTCCGAGTTGTTTGTGAATGGATGTTAACAGCGCCCTCTCTGTGTAACCACATAACTCTTTTTTCCGAAAAAAAACCACAAATCTCAACTTAAAACGACTTTATTTCAGGTATGGCAACTAGGGATTCTCCTGATTGGATACTTCCACAAGACATAAACGACACAGAGGTGAAGCTGATGAAACGTCGTCAATGAGTGTCCAATCGATTTGTTTCACATCCATATTCTTTACGGAGACTTAATGTGCAGCATCTGTTGGATCCACGGATCTGCTGGTTCAACACTGAAATCCTGCTGTGACATTTGGCTACTACACAGTTTGCCTGGTACAAAGAGAACCCGTTTCTCTGCCGTTGATCTACATCCTGGAAAGTTTGCCTCTGAAGGGAACCGTGCGCCAGATGGGATATTGTTCCTGAGAAAAATCTGCAGGAACATGTCTTCCTGTTAGGAGAAGGATTAACTATATAAATACCATCTTGTATTGGACGGAATTTAGAAGGCGTTGGTTTGAGAGGATAATTACTTCAACCGAAAAACGTAAGTAATTGTTGTAACTGCCCAGCTGTCAGCAAAACTTGTTCTTGTTAATGCCATAATTAGGGTGTTTGAGCTATGACTGATGTGTCACTTCAGTGAAAGTGTTGTTAGTTAACCACGCTAGATCTTCAGAAATTCAGACTGTAAAACCTATTACTTGCCTGTGATAACAGACGGAAAAACAGAAGGTACACAGCTGCATATCACCATAGTTGATTTTTAGTGCGAAATTCTGAAAACGTTTTGCCTCATGCACCCTACCACCATTTGTCAGCAATGCATTCACCTTTCCAAGATTATCTGACTCAAAAGGTGTATTAAAATGATAGCAATATCATCTGTGGTCAACGTGCTGCCCGCCTCCTCTCGCGGGGACCCTATGTATTATTTCGTCCAGTTTGGAAATCTCTGATCCTGCGTTTTGACATATTTCGTGTTTAACTTTCTAATGAATGCAGTTAAATCTAATATCGATACATATTAGTGTAAAATTAAAAAGTCATTGAAATATTTTTCTTCCCTTTTTCGCGATAATACAAGCTTAAAGAAGTTATGTTTATGGGAAAGTACATTTTCTTTGATACCAGTCTTTGAGAGGTATTGAGATTGTTTTATTATAACCAAGTGATACGTAACCAAAGGTTGTAAGCCACTGAAACTCAGTCCAGCATTTTGCCCTCTTTAATGCTGAGATCTTAGGACGGCCAACAATATGTAATATTGTAGTGGGGTGACCAGATGACAAAGATTCTTCTAAATGGTCTCTTGAAGTGATGGAATGAATATATTCATCTGCAAAGTGTTGTATTTTTTTAGTTATAATTTAATTCTATCAATGCTGTTAACGTTATGAAAAGCATTTTCAAACAATGTTATAAAGGGATCAATTGAAGGGATCACTTTGAAATTGCTGCGCATCCTGTTGTTCAAGAAAACAATTGGATGTCGCATATTGGAGTAAAATACGTTTTGCTAAAATACGTCATGGAATAAATTCTGTTTGAGCAGTTGTGTTGTCATTGTTATTTGCAAATTCTTTGGCAATGCGACGTGGTGGTCGTGTTTAAAACTTATTGGTATTTTATTTGTTACGATGTCAGTCTAACGTTGTGCTTCATCTCAGAAGATGCATTGTTTGATGTTTTATGTTGTAAAAAGGCGCTCTCTAGCTTTCTATATTTTAGGGATGTTTACTAAAGATTAAATGAATGTTTCTTTCCAAACATAACTAATTACCTAGCAGAATAGCTACTTTTCAAGGAAGTGTGGTCCCAAATAAAACATATACTAGTAATGTTGTATGTGACCATTTCCTAAACTGCCACTGAATATTTCACCGTCATATCGGCCTTGGGAGCTGTGACAATTACCTACCAGGGGATACTGAAGGGGTACTGAATTGGGACTATGTGAAAAAAATCAGTTGCTGAACTTCGTATTTTAGCGCGAAGTCTCGCTAGCTGAGTGGTCTACATCGCTGATCTTTAGTGCTGGCGATGGGTGTCTGACCCTGATGGCGCGAGCTCGAATCCCCAATGGGACTCAACCGCAACAGTGGCAAAATAGCTACTTTTCAAGGAAATGTAATCCCAAATAAAACATATAATGTTATAACTAATCCCTTTGAACAATATCATTCGAACATGTGATATGAAACTACCAAGCGTGTCTATCCCCACACAAGAAACGAATAAACAACCCATGTATTTTGGACCTTGTTTATCCCGTGTCCAATTTAACTAACAAAAGGTACGTAGACTTCATAATGTATCCATATTCGACATTATAGCACAAAATAGATGTTAATACAATGTAAGTGGGGGACACTAGGCAATGACATTTACAAGCATCCCTGTCAGGTGTTTAACTCCCGTGTGAGTGTCTATTTGTCCTTTCAAGAAATAATCTGCTGAGCTATACTTGGACATCTATTACCTGTCTGAGCGCTGAGCACTGGAGTTCATCAGACAGAACCTGTAAAGCTATTGTCGTCTCGCTAAATGATAGAATGTGCAGAGCCCTAAAGTCAACTTGACATAAGTGAATCAGTCCCACTGGATTCGTTTTATAGAACTAAGAATGATTGAATATTAGTGCCTATTTTTGTCACGATTCAACAAAGCATGGAAGCAAATGGTGTTCTTATCCCAACGTTCTGGACCTTGTTCCACAACACGATCTAAATAGATGGCAATCAGCCTTAGCTGCAACACTAATTTCAAAATCAGCTTGGCAAAAATTACTTCTTGTTCAACATAATAACCCAGGGGAGTTTTCAGACTGGTAAGTGGCGTAAAGTCTCGCTGTGGAACTGGATAGTTGATGTAGTTCGGGTTCACCTTAAGAGTTGTACAATCAGGTTACCGCTGAGATTGCTTTGTAGAACAGTCCCCTACTGATAATCGAAGGTCTTCATCAGAAAGGTAAGATTAATTTATTGGTAATTGAATACCCGACTTTATTTTTAACGTTTGTTGAGGTCTGGTTATTATTTAAGACGAAAAAGCAAAAGCAGCTGCTTCTAACTACTGTGGATTCTTTGTGAAAGGAATTGCACTAATTACCAAAAGAAGAGGTGTATATTTACTTTAAGGGTTATAAGGTAACAAATGCAATGCTTGAAATGGGCGAAATTCACGTTGCATTGCGTGCAAGACATTACCGAAGGATGTGCTACTACAAATTTGTATCAACAAATAAACCCCTCACCGTTATTTGAATTAATTTAATTTCCTATTTCTCGCCACTCGCAGCTCTTACTTTTCGGACACGTGTTGGAATTCAAGGAATTCAAAACTGTTCTTCATTTTTTCTGTCAACGTTATGCAATTATGTGAGCATTTAATGGGAGCACAGTTAATTACAGCGACGATATAATTGCTTCATTAATGCTGTTTAAAAACGTTAAACATTTTCTTCTTGAGGTATTTGGTGGATATTTTAATCGCAAACACTTTGTCAGTATCAGAAACAACAAACGAAGAAGGCTGCAAAAATTATTTTCAGTTACTCTTGATGATCATAGGAATTTGCACGGTAAATAGTTCAAACAAACAGAAAGGTTTTTTAACCACGCTTTCTTCGCTGTAATCTACATAAACGCTTTTCTGGCATCACAGGTTGTTGCGGGCTAGTCTGTCATCCAGTTTTATTCTAACCAAGACAAGCACACAGTCTAGACATTTTCCCAGTCTAGCTAGCTTCAGCTTCAGGTATGACAGTAATACTAGGCCTACATAACACTATAGCTACACAAAGAACAGATACACATTTGCAGTCTCTCTGGGTTCTTATTTATTTTATTACAAATGCATATCGTTTTAATTTATTATTTTTAAATAGAAATATTAATCTTACTTCAGAGACTATATTTTAGTCTAGAGTTTAGTTTGTTTGACAGTTTGAAAATTCACACTTCATTAAACACATTAATAATTCTGGCTGATGTGGAACTCTGGTTTATTCCCTGATGGCTGGCTGTGCTTGACTGAACTGTTGTGAACCATGTAATGGATACTTACCCATTTTGGTAAATATTGGGGACACCGAAACTGAAAATCACACATTGCCGACATTCCTCGATGCCGATTTCTTGCAAGCACTGTGACAAAAACTTCCATAAACAGTGTTTGTCCTTACTAATGACTTGTGCAATAAAGATAGATTTAGAGGGTGATTTACCAGGTAATCACCGTTTAAGAGTATAAAATACGCTCAGCTAAAACTATGAAATGACGGTTCATGTTGTGAGCATTGATGTAGATACAGTGATGTTTCAGATGGGATGTTATGCTGGATGGAGCATGGTGTATTTATAGAGTATGGGTAATTACCTCCATGTTCTAGTGTATGCCCACAGCATCTGCCTAATGTAATTAATGTCGTAACTAATGTCATAACCTGAAAAAAGGTCTAAACTTGATACATAGCTGGCTACACCATACTCTCAAGTTTAGACCTTATTTCAGGTTCACTCATAAAATTATAGTTTCATTTTGTGCACTTCACGCACTTATGAAATTTTCAATTATCTGTACACCTGGAGACTCGCTATGCAAGGAAGGTGTTTGAAGTTTAACCCTTTATGGACTGAATGTATGTGACTGTAAGTAGGACCTGGCTGCCTGTGCACTACTAGTCATTTGGGGTTTTATGTGGTTTTCGGCAATCTTTCAGCCACATTACCACTGTCTCAATGACATCGCTTCGGTGTCAGGGCTCCTGTCTGTCTGGGCTGAAAGAGAGGTGCCTGGATGGGACTCTAAACACAACCACCAAGGCTGGCAGATTGCTGGGAGCACGCACTAACCACTGCCCCATCCCACGCCCCTGTGTACTACTAACCCCTCTAAAAGAGACCTGGATTAAAAGTTAGTTCATGACATACATTAGGATAATTAACCCCTTCATTCCGGGGGGGCTGAAATGATGGAGTGAGGCTAGCCTACGGGATTAATTCGTCGAGTTTTGACCTTTTCACGCCACGGCAGTGACAGAAACTAAGCATCATTCTTGGAAATTTCAAAGAATTTTCATCATTTTTCATGATTTTGGTCAAGGTGCAAGGGCTGACATCTCTGATTGGTACAGGTAGGTTATGCTGATTCCGGGAACCACACGTCCCGATGACGTCATAATTAATTAGAACTCAAGTCAGACATTATTTCCGTCATGTCACTGCTTGCTCTGATACCAACACAAACTTCGTTTTTTATGTTTTTGTCGGCTCTGATTTTGTTTTGGGGGGCAAAAAACAATACAGAGGTCCCTTCATAATAATTCATCAACTCGCAACATTGACCTACAGTAGGAAATCAACATAGTTTTTAGCCTCTCACGCCGCTATTCTCATGGACGCTATAGCACCCAACCATAGGGAGGCTTCAGAATCTCATGGGCGCTATAGCGTCCACCCGGAAGGAAGGGGTAAACAATAGGACAGTGAGTGATTTTTTTTATTTTACATGGTTTTCGACAGTCTTTCAGCAGGTCATCACGGTGTGAGGCTCAAATCACTGGGTTGAAAGAGAGATACCCCAGCAGGACTTGAACCATGATTGAAAGGCTGGCAGATCACTGGGCCGACGCGCTAACCACTGTGCCACCTTGTACCCAAACACGAAGACAGAGATCCTCTGCTTACCTTTGGTGCAAAGTCAACACTTGGCTGCAATATAGATTATTTTATAAGAGCATAAGAATCTGACTGAAATGTTTCGTTAAAACATGAAAAAGATTACATGCATTTTCAGCTTATAGTTGAGGTATACCTTCATCATCTCAACTTCAAAAATGTCCATCAAAAGATTGAACTGTTTCATGCTTCATATCAATTAACCCTCTTGCTGTGGAAATATGCAGAATCCAAAGTGTTTACTACAAAATGATATTAACTCTTTCGCTACGCAATTAACATTAGACTTGTTAACACTGCTGGCCCTTTAGACATCATGTACTACTAAGAGTTAAGTGATGTTGAGATAGTCACTGGACACTGTGCTTTCTGAAGTGAAGAAAATACAGCAGGATGTGATTTTAAGATTCCAGACCTCTGTAAGAAAATCTCAACTTCAAATGGCAACAGTGGTGATTTTTCTCTTTGGATTAACCTTTCTACTGAGATATTGTTTTATATAGGTTATGGTACCACTGTTATATTGTGAAAATGAGACTGTGGCAATTTATGAAGAAAGCCACTTGTCCAAGGTGACACCACTGACATTGTCAGATTCTCAGTGTGAGGCAGGGTGAAATCTTTGATGTTTCGTCCTTGCTGCTGTTCAAACCTAGACTAACATTTAGTCCCAGAAATATTAATCTGCAAAAATTATTTACTTAAGATAATAAAATACTAAAACCAGAAAAGGAGCCCAGGGATATGTGTAAAGCTGAAAAATCCTAGACTTGCTATTAAATATCTAGACTTGGGCAGGCTCCATTATCTTTGTATGGTTTAGGGTCTCACTGGGAGACAGACTAGTTCAAACCCAATGGTTAGACTTGTGACTGTGTTGATACTATAATGCCCTGTTTTCTACTGATACCCCTTTAATTAGCCTACCAGCCACAGGTTGCAGCATGGATCGAGAGGGTGGCACATTACTCATATATATATACAGAGTGATTTACATTTAATAAAACAAGAATGATTATGACTTAGGGATTTGACCAAAATGATGTTTCGTGTTTGCTGCTGTTCAGCCCAATGGTAGGAGCACTGAAACCTGGTGATGTAGCAATGTTACAAAAGCCCAAACCAGCCTTGTAACAGCAGCGTTGCAAAAGTTCAAACTAGCCTTGTAACAGATAAGTTAAGGCCACATTAACCACAGTGCTGTCGTACAGAGGTACAGAGCCTTGTATTGTACTCATGGACAAGGTACTTTACACTACTAGTCCTGGTGACCCACATGTTCCATACAAAGTCCAGGAAGTCCTAGACAGACTATGGAAGTCCTGAAAATTGAATATGCAGAAAAAAAGGTCCTGAAAAGTCCAGAAAAATTGAGAAAAAAGTCCTGGAAAGTCCAGAAAAATTGAGAAAAAAGTCCTTGAAAGTACAGAAAAATGAAGAAAAATGTCCTGGAAAGTCCAGAACAATGGAGAAAAAGTCCAGGAAATTAAAAATCCCTTGCAAAAACTTTGTATTATTTTTTTTTCGTATCTTCAGATTGACTGGCTACAGGGAATTTTGGAATGCAGCAAACAGGTCATGGAAATTGACCATCTCAATGTTGTATGAGCCCTGCACACAGCTTAACATTGGTATTGTTGCTGCACTAATGCAGCATCTACCTAAAGGTTGGATAACAAACCAGAAAATTGTTTTATTATTATTATTATTATTATTAGAATGTGATGTTCTGTTTGCAGGGATTTGGATACTGGGGGGCAAGTAACTCTATGGCCTCGTCAGGGGAGGAGAGTAGTTGGTCACAGACTCAGTCTTCCGCCGATTTCTACAGTCGAGATGAGGTAAGATTTGTAAGAGTTGTCATTGGTGTAGCTGGCCACACATAGGTGGGCAGCTGTGTTCCATCAGTAGGAATTTGTATGGCTGGCCACAAGAGGAGGGGGCACATGTATTTGGTGGGTCATATTTCATAAATCACGGATGTCGCAAATGCGACCGGAATTTACGTTTTGCAACGATATATTGAACCACGGTCGCCACTGTGGCTACCTATACCTAAATGTTGGTGGCTTCTAATTTTTCATTTTAACTCAAACGAAGACGCAACCTAGTCCGATGTCAGTTTTTACAAACCAGCCAAGCCAGTTGCTCCGTACATCAACATGTAGGAAATGGTTCTGTTTGGGCGATGTGCAGATTCGTTTTCGGCAAGCTCCATACATCGCTGTAGGGATCGCTCAGGATAAAATCATGTATGGCTGCAGTGTTGGAAATAGTTTAGTTCTGACATGCGCAATGTAGTGGGCAAAAAAAGTGGCTACCAACATGTTGCCCTAGGCTCCTTAAAATTATAAATGGCTCCCCAAAAATATCACGAAGGAGCCCAGTGGCTCCTTGGAAAAAATGTTAACCGACAGGCCTGTTAATGGTAATTTGTGTAGCTGGAAATGAGTGGGTGGGCATCTGTGTTTGTGAGGTTGTCTTCCTTCACGGTCAGTAGGTATTTGTGTCGCTGGCCACAAGTGGATTGGTAAGCACCTGGATTTGTTGAGTTGTCTTCCATCGGTGGGATTGCGCAGTGGTTTACGCGTTGGCTCAGCAATTTGCCAGCCTTGGCGGTTGTGGTTCGAGTCCCGCCCAGGTACCTCTCTTTCAGCTCGGAGAGACGGGAGCGTCGACACCAACATGATGTTGGTGAGACCGTGGTGATGTGGCTGAAAGATTGCCGAAAATCACGTTAAACCCCAAATCACTCATTCCTCACTCTTCCATCAATAGGCAGTTGTGTGGCTGGACATGAGTAGGTGGGTGTAAATTGGTTAAATAGCTGCACAGTGTCTCTAAGGATCCAGATTTAAGGAAATAGTCAATATCGGAGAAAGGCTTACTGATTTACACATAAAAAACCAGTAACGTGGGTTTAATTACAACATCAATATTATATGTGCAATTGACACTTCAAAAGAAAAGAAATGAACAAGTGTTTTGGCATGGTAGAGCATCAACGTTCACCTCATAGTTAGGATATCGGACATCTATGCCCTTGTAAGAGATGAAGCCTTAATCATGAAGTGGTGAATAATTTACTCTGAAAATCAACATGTCAAACACTCAGTGTGATGAGGTTCTGTTGTCTTAGTGCTTGATCGGCAAGGTGTGACAGAGTATCTCGTAATTATTTATACGAAATGTAATTAACTTTATGATTTAACCCTAATGCAGGTAATGTTTGTGTGACTTGAAGGTTTAAGGGTGTTTTGCGTCAGTGGTTTACATTCATTTGTTCGTGATAGAGAGACGAAGACAAAAGGTGACATCAAGAATCTTTAGAAAAAAATGTCTACTTTGTTGCTTCCGGTTTACCAAATCTTATGTAATGTGGGGAAATGGGATGGTGCAGTGGTTACTGCATCGACCCAGCAATCTGCCAGCCTTGGTGGTTGTGGTTCGAGTCCCAGGCACCTCTCTTTCAGCCCGGAGAGACAGGAGCCCCAACACCGACGTGATGTTGGTGAGTCTGTGGTGATGAAGCTGAAAGATTGTGGGAAACCACGTAAAAACCTCAAATCACTCACTCATTATGCAATCTTGTGTGAATGAAAAGAGTGCACTGAAAAGGCCCAAATCTTGGACGTATTACTCTGAATTAGGAGATAATCATATTGTGTTTTCATGCTGGAAGCGGTTGTCGGTGGTTTGAACGCCGCTGAATTAATTTCAAACCGAGGTTTTCAATGTAAAATTTAGCGTCGTTCAAACCACCGATAACCGCTTCC
>JAUELE010111111.1:0-14597 GCA_031471655.1 Diodora aspera
CATCTCATTCTGTCTTGCGTGAACGACTTAGGTGCTTATACGAAGCAATCCCCTGGTCCATGAAATATCGAGGGTAACATTCATTGTAATTTCGTTTGACTGAATACGTTCAAATTTACTCTTGAACAAAAGTAAGGGATATTGAAATTGCAAGGTCAATAACCTACTAATAACTATAATAACTGCTCCCAAAATAATTACTGTATCTTTACAAACAAGGAATTGAGTAAATAATTCACCTGTCACTTCATTGCCTAAACCGTTTCTCTTGCTGTCATGGTCCGTGAAAGAAGGAATGGGTAAGAAACGGAAATTGAAAGTTGACATTTTGGGGTCAATAGTGCGTAATGCCCCCATCTCTGGCCAAACACTCATTGATCCGTTGAGGCATCGCGCGTATGAGTCTTTCTATGGTAATTTGATGCAGACTGATCCATTCTTCCACCAACGACTGGCCAAGTTCATCTAGCGTAGCTGGTGGCCTTTCACGTTGACGCACACGTCGGCCCAAGATGTCCCAGACATTTTCAACAGGGGAAAAGGTCAGGGCTCATTGCTGGCCAGAGCATCCTGTGGATATTGTGCCTTTGAAGGTGGTTATTGACTATTCGTGCACGGTGAGCACGGGCGTTGTCGTCCTGAAAGACAAAACGGCGCCCCTCACGTCGTGCAAACTGGACAACATATAGTGTCAGTATGTTGTCCCGATAGTACTGGCCACTGACTCTTCCTTGCACGACATGGAGTGTGGGTTCGGATAATCATAGTGACCCACCCCACACCATAGCAGACCCTCCACCAAATCTGTCATTAATGCTGCCTCAGGTTTACATTGACATGGCGTCCATTACGACGTCGCCAGATGCGACCGCGCTTATCAAGGAAGTGTAAAGTGTACCAGGACTCATCTGACAACATTTCGCCAGTCCCTGCGTCGTGTACACCATTCGCGTCTATTGGCAATGTGGCGGTCGGTATATGACTGCAGTGGCTAGTTGGCGATCCGCATGAACATGGTAATTGTGTAGACGATTTATAATCGTCTGACCTGTCACGGTGTACGAGGTTTGCAGCAATCAGATTTGCTGTTTGAGTGCGATTTCTCAGAGCCCGGGTACGAATCAACCTTTCCTGGGCTCTTGGTGTTGACCCTGGACGCCCTGAACGGCGTTGGTGATCAACATTATGGGTTTGGTGATACCTACTCCACAATCTGCTAATCATAGACTGGGAAACATTGAAGAAAATGGCAACCTCAGACTGACGGCTGCCAGTTTCACGCATACCAATTGCTCGTAGACGTTCAGCACGTTGGAAACGTCGCTTTGAAAAAGAACAATGAAAGGATATCAAAGGAATACAGTCAGAAGCTATCAGAATAAAAGAAATCTCGATCACAAGGGAGTAGATGACCTTTCTCTGAAGCGTCAAATTCGAACATGCACCCGGCCATGCGTTAGGGATTTCCACGTGCTGCACGTACGCAGCATTGGCTGCGTTTTGGTGCTCTGTTGTGGAGCAATTCATGTTATTTTCATTGCAGTCGGTGACTGTATCCACCACAAAATCATTGTTTTGTTACCCCGTGGGGCACCCAGTGTCACATAGATACAAAGGGGCCTCAGTAACATAATGCTTGTCGTACAAGACGACTAAAATGGGGATATTTGTTTTCACTTTCCTTTCCATCGATCCCTTTTATGAACTTTATTTTCGCTCAATGTGCACTTTCCGCCTCACGTTGCGTTTTGGCTGAAACATTGCCCTTGCAACGTAAAACATAATTTCAACTCAACTCAATTCATTAATGTGTTAGTTACCTTGAACTTCCAATATCCCATACTTTTTTTTAAAAGTGCACTTTCAGTTCATTTTGTCACTATGACCTTGAGTTGTGTCAGCTAGACTTTGCAACGACTTATAAAGTAAAAGAAAAAAGACATCCAACCGAATGTGACTGGTGACAATTGGAATGATCCTGGCTTTGGTTTGTTTTATGTTCCAGAAAGTCAAGAAACATGTGACACTCGAAAACGCTTGAAATGTCCGATATCGCCTCAGAAAGCTCATCTAAGAGTCATTATACAAGCTGTACAAACTGCGGAGGCCCAGCTTCCAGAAACAGTCTCCACACATCCGCCTCTAAGCAAGCTTGAGTATATCCCAGCTGGAACTGGACCGAGTGAAAATCCAACCTATACATGTAAGCAACTACGTAACTTTTTATTCATTCCCGTCGAACTCGACGGGTGTAAGATCACATTCCTCCGAACAATGTTTGAAAGGGCTTGTCAGCAGAAACATTGTTGATACAATAACCGAAACTTCAGTACAGTTCTATGGTGACAGTTCTGACCACAAAAGAAGGCATGGTGACACTCATCTAATGTTGAGAAAAACTCCTCGTTTTAAGACAGATTACTGTGGTTCCGGCGCATCAGAAGGCACGATTAGGCCCGCGAAGACGTATCGCCGACAGAAGGTAAAAGGCATGTCCTCAGCTGTAGAAAAAGGATTGAAATGCGTTTCCAAAAACCGCAATTTATTGCAAGCATTGTCCCACTCGTTCCAACGTACTGAAACAACAGAAGCCAAGTTGTCTGCTTCGTCTTCGGTTACTACAATACATACACGTCCACGATGTGCTGTGACCAGTTCGTCAGACAATAATCGTTCCAAAAACAGCATGAATCTGGAATGTGGCATGACACATGCTACACTTGATACTTACCAACAATATTCAGCACGGCAACTTCTGAACAGATCTAGGCACAGGCAATTGTTTCATGATCCAAAATATGTCACTGATTCCCCCTCATCCTTAAGAAAGTCCAAAACACCATACAGCAGCATCTCACAAGTGTCTACTCACGGTCAATGCGTGACAAATTGTCATAACTCGGTGTCATGACTCCTTATATTCAGTTCACGAAGATATGTCACCTTCTCAAGGGTCTTGTAATTACACGGAAAGTGGCCTAAAACGTTCTGCAGATAAACCAAGATTATTGACGAACCAAGATGGGACCGCGAGCAGTATGGTGAGAATACCTAACCTTGCTTGTCCAGCTCAGCGCCTGGGTGTATCCGCTTCACAAAGAAGAGACATCTCCAATGCTGATGGCAAATTTCGTTCATGGGTAGTGACTGATGTATGTGACGGCTTTTCAAAGGAGGAAAAGAACGTCAGTGCCCATACACTAGCAAATTCTGTACCTTCCGACGAATGCCAAGCTAAAAGATCACCATTCGGGTTGTATCTAAATGACAAATTGTATGTACTTCTTCCACCGAGTTTGGATCTTTCGACAACTCTTCCTGAGAACTGTAAGACGGAAATGAACGAGGAGCGCACACAAATTACCGATTGTAAGAGCAGCACTCCAAGCACGCGTAAAGACCTTGATAAGTCAGGCAACCTAGACCTAGACCAGTTTAGATCCAGCTTTAGCAGTCATTTGACAGCGAATCCTGCACAAATGTCTCTTCAATCTGACAGACAAAATTAAACTTCCGTCGTCATAGTCCGACCAAAACCCAAATGGCACCATGCGGCATCTCTGAGAAGTGCACATTGTGCTACGGATATGTTCTGTTCTGGCAGTAAGCCTGACGTTTATCACTACAACCACGAGCCCAGTAACACTTGGCGGAATCTGTTTGAGAATGCGACTGGTTCACCACGTTCCCCTACTTCTAGTGCCATGAATGGCAATGGTAGTGAAAATCGTTTACAGAAACATGAAGAGGTAACAGCTCAGGTATGTGATACCCCAGGCGTTTGGAAACGCTCAGCTGGTGAAGAGAAAGTCCGTTCAGATATTGACAGTGCAACTGGAAAGCCTGTTGAAATTATACCCAAATCTTTCAACCCAGATGCATTTCAGCTAAAAGAATGCTTCATCAACATGGGTAAAAAAGAGCCGCTCCCTCACTCTGTCAATGTGGCTTCCTTCAGACGTGATCATGAGGGTGCTCACGTTCAGCCGTTGAACAAAATGGGGTTATGCTCTGATCATAAAAAACAGTTATACCAAAACGGGCGACAAACTTCAAGTGATACTATTCGTCATGTTAACACCCCTTCACATCCCAATAAAACAGACTCTAAACAGATCAACTGCTTCGATGAAAAGGTGGCTGCTATCGTGTCCGAACTTCTCAAAGCAGATTCTACTCAGAGTTACGGGAGGTCTCGAAACGGACCCATCACAGTGACCCTGCGGACTAATGACAATAATTCAATTCTCAATGTGCCTGGGGAGAGCGTTAAGGACCATAATCAACAGATGCCACTGGACAAAATAGGTCCATACACGTCATCCAATCCTGGAAGAACTGGATACACATCGTCGTTGATAAATAGTCAGCTTTCCGTAAATCGTAGCGGTTGGGTCTCGTGCAATAGTTCTTTAAAAATGTCCTCGGAGAGAGAACAACGACGTTCATCCCCTGTGAAAGTCCCATGTACTTCAAGGCTGAAAGCGTACAATGATATTAGTACTAGTGTTTCTCACTTACTCAAAGATAGGACCATTTCTCTGAATAGAGATGAGTTTACTACGGGATCTGATCGTATGGGAACTAGTAGCGGAAACTTGGAAAGCACCTCAGGTTTTCTTACAGAACTGGGTCTGAAAAAGGTATTGGACAGTAGGGTAGAACAGGAGTCAGTAAATGATTGCATAGACTTGACACAGGATTCCCATCAAGTACTCTATGCCGCCGGAGCACAGATCATGACCGTTGATTGGGCAGCAAGAGCTCAGAGAACCGTGTTGAAGATTTACACAACATCTCGTGATCCATTCCTTAGCTCCGGACAAACTATCCGGGGGTTCTTGCAAACATATATTTCTTTCACGAACGACCATGTTATTTCATGCATATTCGCCGATCAGATGTGCTCTGGCTTCTTTCTTGTTCAACCAACAGGTGTTTTCAAGCATGTTCTGAACAAACCTCAAATTTACACCGAATCAGCTATGCTTATCCCTTATCCGTCTATGACGCGTCTCCCATCAGATGGCCTTTTCATTGTTGTGGGTCCTCTTGAAGAAAATTGGAAACCTCCTCTCGCTCTTGCTTCTGCACTTAGACAAAGAGGGCCACCGAAGAAAATAATCGAGCATTTTCTCGGCCTAGAGGACTGTAGATTTCAACGATCAGATGCTTTAGTCGGAGGTTCGTGTGACATGCGCCCATTGCAACGTCCTCTTACCGATACTGGCGTCAAGGAACACAAGAAGCGACTGGAAGTCTTTAGTTGTGTGTGTAGGGAGTGTGACCCTTACGTCAATCAAAGAAAGAGAGGACAGTTCAGGGCCAGAAAATCTCTCAGTAGTGACGACGATTTTCCACAAAATACAGATAATCACGGAAGTATCAGAGATATTGAGCCGATCATTTGTGAATATAAGCCGCTTCTAGGAAGAAACCCTGAAATATGTCAAGGCATAGCACCTGTCGCACCCATTGCATTTACATCAATCATTTTTGAAAATGAGCAAAGCAGGCAATACAGCTTGAATCCACGTGATAACGAACTATTCTCGAGGTCGATTGAACGCAAGACAGGACAAGGACAGAAAAAGCATGTTTCAAGCAGTTCAAAGACCAGCAATGAGCAGGAGTACAAGAGGCATGAAAATATACCTGTGCAATGTGTGACTGAAACTCAAAACATGCAAAATGCTTGTCAGTCCCTTTCTTCTGAGAGAAGGAAAAGAAAAATGATAGTAAAGATGGGGTTTCCGTGCAAAAAGGTACCTCGGCAGCGTACCTCAAACATATCAGTCTTGTGACGACAGTCCACATTCAATAGTTGACAGTTCTATATATTGAGCATGCAAATTAACTGTATGGATGAGAACATTATCATTATTATTACGATACTTACGTATGATGCTTTATTAGTTCGTCGTAAACAATGATGCGTCATCATCATTGTTGCCGTCCGCTATTGCAATAATTTCAAATTAAATAAGTAGAGTTGAGTTCATTTGTATCACAAACTAATAAACATTCATCTGGCTCAAAAATATGTTTATTACGTAACCCTGCCTTTATTCTCCTGAGGTCAATCAAATATGCCCTTGTTAACGCATAAATATCGTCGGAGCAGTGTGTCAGCAAAACCTATTCTCAATCAAGGTCTTATCAAAGGTCAGTTGACCTCGTGCAACGCACGAGGTAAGCAACGTCGAGTCCGGGGAGTAGTTGGATGGGTGATCGGCTGCCGCTTAAAAGCTTCCAAGCCTTCAAGGTTTCGCTCCTGCCTTGCACCGAGACACTAAAGGCCATGTCAAAACGCTGCCGTCTGACATGGCCTTAACTATGTCAGTGTGTGGTGTCGTCTTGGGCTTTGCTCGTCAACCTATCTGAAATTAGGTGCCTGGTCGGAAAGTGTTGGTAATGTGAATGTTAACCTTGTAGTGACTAGCGGACAGCTTTGGTTGTATACCTCCATGGGAGTCAAGTAAGGTCGTGGATTGTGCATTGCTCCAATGCCCAGGGTAATAACGTGGAGAGATTTGCGCATGCACCCGATGCGTTGATTAAGCGCTGTGTAAGACTCCTCATTTTTATAAAAGAGGACAGCACAAGACATGAGTGAAAAAAAAGAATCATTTGACCAAAGGTGTACTACACACAAATATTAGCAGATATTGGTGGTCGTCAAGACACATCTGAGCTTTTCGGTATTGGCAAACGAAGGTGATATGATCAGTTCTGCCGGGAAAAATGATTGATGTGATTAAGTGGTAGCACGCTACATCTTTGAAGAGGTCTGAGTCATTAATGTCACTCTGCTGATCAGATATACACAAATTCTTCGCGACATGCTCCTGGTGAATCGAACTATGTCAGAATAACTCATTCTGCTCTATTCATTCCGTTTCAAAAAAAAACAAACAAACAAATGTATTTAGCGGGTATTTAGCGAGGAACGGGTGTCAATTAAACATAAACTGGTTGATCTTTGAAATTACGAAATTTATGGAGAGACAAAGTGACGACAACGAGCAGGCGGGGCAGTGCAGAGTTGAGTAGATGACCAATGGGCCATGACTCCATATTGTATTCAAGGTTCATCGTGAGGGAGAAAAGCGTTTAAATAACCAGTAAATAGAAAGATTGGAAATACGAGAGCCGCTGGACTAAAACAGTGTATGAACTATTCAATGTCTTAACATTTCTTTCTCCTTCAAAACATTGGCTTCGACAGTTCCCAATTTCACATGTGGAATAGCATATAGTCTAGACTTGCTTAACTTGAGCTAGACTGGCTGAGGGCTGCATGAAAAACAAGAAAAGTAGTGAGCACAGCTCACGTAGATACCCCCACAACAGGTGTACACACTATAATGCTATTGAAATGATTAGTAGGTAACTAGCCTTTTGTGACACACCACAGGCTTTATGCAAATGTTCACATAGATATATATGCAATGATGCAAGAGGCACATCTACACCTCTTACAGATCACTGGCATGAAATTTCTTCAGATTTCAACAATTAATGATGGTGTTATAGATGGAACAAAAAAACAGTCTGATGATTAGGTTAATTTACATACATTATGCAAATGATGCACAAGACACATCCACACCTCATACAGATCATGTTTAAAAATGTCTTCATATTCCAAAAATTAATGATGGTGTTACGGGTAGAACAAAGTCCAATGATTTGCAAAACGTGCATAAATTATGCAAATGACCACACTGATATGCAAATGATGCAAAAGGCACGTCCGCACCTCCTACTCATTGCATGTGTAAAGTCTAATAGATTTCCAACAATTAGAGAAGGAGCTATGAGCGGAACAAAACCTTAGTCCAATGATAAGCAAAATGTGCATAAATTATGCAAATGACTACACTGATATGCAAATGATGCAAAAGGCACATTTACACCTCCTACTCATTGTATTTGTAAAGTCGAATAGGGTTCCTTAGTGAAGGAGCTATGAGCGGAACAAAACCTTAGTTCAATGATGAGAAAAATGTGCATAAATTATGTAAATGACCACACTGATATGCAAATTATGCAACACGCAGATTTACACCTCATACAGATAACATGCATAAAGTTTCATAGGATTCCGACAATTAGTGAAGGTGCTATGAGTGGAACAAAATGTGCGGGACGGTAGGTTGTAGCGGGGTATAATAAACTTTTACAATTTAATAAAAATTCCATAATTTAATATCAAATTCATAAACCAGTTTATTAAAGTATTTTTCTTACATATAAGACCTTGCACATCACCTTGTATACTATTTCATATTCTATTATCACAAACATAAAAGTACTCTATATGGTGTTTTGCAATTTTGATGTATCAGGTACATCAATGATACACCAGGTACAAAAACTCGGGTATAAAAACTCAAAGCGTTTACCGAGTGACATTTCAATAAAGACACCTGCAGCCTTATCAGGAGGACACCTGTAGATTTATCACATTTTGATAAATTGTGTTTCAGCCAGGTACCATGCTCGATCTTGGTCTGGTTATATGTGAGCCGCTTTACGGAATGCAGGCACTTCTCGCACGGAACAATAATTAGCTAAGGCTCGGAGAAGCTCGACAACGGTTAATTAGGTCAATTTTTCCGATTTTCCGATTTTGTTATAAAAATGTAGAACAACTACTCATTTTCAATGTTACGAAGTTTCAATGCTGAAATTTAATGATTTTAAAGTGATTTGAGTCACTATGCTGTCCTGAAATCGCATCTAATTCTTTAAAATAATAGCAACATCACCAACTTTTATCGTGACTTTACAACCACTTCACGGGGAGACCCCCTTGTAAAAAGTATACCGTTGGAAACGTCATGAAACAAACTTCCTCAGTGTAATAGTTTATGAAATAATTTATACAGCCACTCTTATGGTTTTAGCTTATTAAAATGATACGCCAATGACACCTTCCTGTAAACAATGGGAGTTTGTTGCTGGGGATATGCCTCAACTATCGCTCTGATTGGTTAGTCGAGCACACATGACCTGAGGCGCATGTGCGATTCCAAAGTTTAGTTGATTCTCGAAGCATTGTCCAACTTTTAATTACTCAAGTTGAAATAATGTCTTCGTGGACCCATAGTTGCAGCAGTATAGCTTGGCTGCTGAAGACAAGACAATTCAGCATCGATGATGTCGGAGTGCTTGAAATTCTTGAAAATTACAACTAGTATCATAAACATTCATTAGAATATATATTTTCTGGAAAATTGTAAAAAAAGCAAATAATATGATGTATATTATTATGACTTTAAAACAGTTTCGGGTTGTGGATAAATTTACCATGGAAACATACCATAGATAATTTAAAATTTAGCTGGGTCTACCCTTTGGTAGGCAGAAATATAACTAATATTTGTAACAATATTGTATAGTGTCGTTTGAAATGTCACAGTCTGTTTGAATTTATTCAGTTAAATAAAGAGTGTGATTTTTTCACAAAAAAACAATTAATTTAAAATTTCTATACATAAAGAAAACTCTTATGACACAAAATTAATAATTTGAATTGCTATTTTCTTGAATAGTTGTCATTTCACGCAACATCCCCAAACACCTAGATTGTCCTCAAGCATGACAGATTAATTAGACTTTAAAGTAATGTTAATGACATTAATGAACTCTTTGATCACACCTCAACCCCGACGGTTCCCCAGCATTACAGATTTAATTGTAATCACTTCAAACAGAAAACAGGAAATTCATGTCTAGACCAAATAATTAAATTCAATTATAAGTACATGTAAGCACGTCAATTCATTTAACATTCCGCAAACACAAATTTGGGATTTAATAATCTTAGATTTTATACCTATCCATGGACTAGATGTTTTGATTAAATTGCTGTGCATCAATGCAAGATACAGTATTTGTTTTCGTGCAATTCCAGACCGAAACAAGTACTGACTCAGAAGGGGCGAGTAAAGAAAACGTTGACGAAGATGTCTTTGAGTTAGATGAGGATGAACTAAGAACAGAACTGAAAACACTAGATAGTGCTGTTCTTGATCACTATTTTCATGCTTGAACAAGTTTTATTTGAAATAAAGAGACTGTGTGAAAATTTATTTTTTTCGATGACAGCGGATAGGGCCGATACAAGAGTCAGTTAAAGGTGTCACAGAGTGTCAAATGACAATGGTATTCCACTTCCTTCTCATAAAACAATATCAAGACATGTGGTTCTACATCTTTGGGTGAATTTTGGGCAAACTATATGCATGGTTGCTAGCTATGGACCTTCATCTAAAATATAATGCCCTTTTTCTCAAAATGACCACCGTGGGAAATGGTGAAGCCCACATCTTTTAAAGTAATGTAACTTTGTCAAATATTATCATAGGATTACAACGTTTGGTGTTTTGAAAAGCTTATTAATTGCTATTTCTGATGACGTGCTTAGCTTGATATTTTGACGCCTGCTTTTGGTGGATTGCCTCGCATATATTTAGCAGCCAAAAACTTGTTAATTATATCTAACTGTACACCTTTAACGTTTGGCAATTTACATTTTCTATTTTGCAGGTATATTGCTTGTTTAGCAATCAAAACAATTGCATTCAAAGGATTGTTTTGTTTTCCAGAACACCCAAATAATACCTTGGGTAAAGCAATTCCCAAATTTTCTTGTACGGTATCTTTAAGCCAGATGATTATCTCTTTCCATATTTTTTTAGCATATGTACATTCATACAAGATATGTTGGATTGTATATAACAAATATTACAAAAGTTACAAAGTCTAGACTGATTAAATTCCATCTGGTGGAGCAAAATATTATAGTACGAATTCCATGAATGATTTCCGTCTGAAACAATCTCAGAGGATTACTCTGGGTGCATCTATAAGACATTAGATTAAAACCAGAGTTACCAAACTCCTTCATTATTCTTTGCATTTTGGCTGCTTTTGTAGATGGTAGGAAGCTCACATAATGTTAAATTTCACTCCTGCACAGTTTGTCCTTTTCTTTTGTGAGTTTAAAGTAGAAATATTTAGGTTTATCAGTGTCATGGATATAACCACAAGCTATGAAAAGAGACAGAACATGTGTTGTGCTCCAGAATGAGTTTTTTTCAGTTTATCGTTCTGCAACAAGATCAAGGGAGGCTTTGTTGATTTACGGCCTTTCCTGCTGTGCTCCAGGCATGATATCGATTGTATTCGGTTTATCGTTCTGCAACAAGATCAAGGGTTACCTTGTTGACTTATATCCCCTTCCTGTTGAATTGTTCAGTGCATCTTTCATTCAACCGTCTCTCCTCCTCTGATTTCCGATCTTACAGAAATAGTCAGAAGATAGCCAGTAAGTTAGAATATAATAGGTTAGTGTTCTACTTCTAAGCTTGCTAAATGCCTTTAGTAATTCTTCAGTTAACATCTGTATATTTTATGTGTACTTCAATGAATATAGCCTACATGTGCGTTGTATTAGCTTTAAAGTAATTCTTTAGTTATATCTTGTATACGTAAAACAAATCTGTTCTCTGTTTGTAATATACATGTCCATGTTGTACACATGTCATTTTAGTTTTGTTGCCGCGGTGCAGCTTTTCTTTCAAGCCAATCAAACATGTCTTTACTTATTTTATTTATTGTGTTCTGTTTCTGATACGTTGCCTGTGTTCCCATGGCCCCTTGCGTTAGGATGAAGATTAGGTTACAACTCTCTTTTATAGTAAGCTCTGTCAACCATCTTTCATCTCGCTGAACTATCCCCCTCAGAATTTGTGAAAAACAATGTTTGTAGTTACTCACACTACCTTTAAAACAAACCACAAAAACATCCCGAAGGTTATCACCAAACCTCCCCCAGCACAGCTCGATTGAGCAGTCGAAACTGGGTCTGACTGTACGAATTTGCTTAATCTTCCGGAAGAATAACCACGACACGGCGTATTTATAATCAATCCTGGCGTGTAAACTTATGACTAAGATGTACTGCAAGTACTTTGGATTTAACGTGGTGTTCGGTAATCTTCCAACCATATCACCACGGTGACACCTACATCAAATTACAGGTCAATCTCTGGGCTAATAGAGGTACCCGGTTCCTGGGCCGACACGCTAACCACTACGCCATCTGCCGCCTCCGCTGTTCACATTTAGTCATAAAGAAACCAAAATTGTTAGCAATGCAGACAGTCAACTGTGGTTGCTTTCAACGCCAACTGAAACTTGTTTCAACCTGCAGATTGTTATGTCTGATGCACGTGACAACTATGGGCATTTCATTAAACGTAAATGGATTGTGTAAACCAATTTGATTGTCATAAATGTAATGTAATCTACGAATTGATAAAAGATATCCGGTATCACTATTAAAAGATTTTAATAAGATAATAGAAACCTTGTCGACATATGAAGAATCTAACATCCTAAGCTGCTAAAATTCACATGGTAGAAAACATTTCTTCGGCAACAGGCTCAGTTAGGTTTGTTTTTTGTGTTGATATATCTTCACTTGTTTTAGAATCTGATTTTATACCAGGATATAAACCTGTACAGTCACTTTATCTGAATATAATTTTTACCAAGAAAAGCTTTGCAGTCACTTTGTCTCAAAATACTACCAACCAAGAAAACAGAAAAGGATACTGGAAATTTAATGATTCATTATTGTACAATAAACAATATACAGATAAGTTTATACATATTCTGGAAGAAGCTATTTCAGAATACTACAAAACAGCTTTTCAATACTTATAATTTATTTCAGAAAAATCACTGACGAAAATCGGGGAAAAACAAGATGATTTTCCACACATTATAAGAAAACCATACAAACAAAAATGAAGAAATCAGAAGAAAAATAAAACAAACCGAAAACCAAGTTAGATCAAACTTCCAGTCTGTCTCGCAAGAAGTGTTAGGCCAACTTTCGAAAAGCAGGAGAGAATAGTCAGGAGAGAGTCATCAAAACAAAAAGAGGGGGAAATTGAACAATTCAATAAAAAGCAATATGGTATAGTGAATGAGAAAGACCTTCTAAATACTTTTTTCATCTAGAAAATGGAGTAAAATTTAAAACATGCCTATGTAAAAAAATTGTTGGAAATCAAGAAATAACAGATCAAATATGCATTATTGAGGAACCAAGAACCCTCTACAAGAATGTGTATGGTTATCAACCTAATGTGCAGGATATACATTAATTAGAAACTGTAGACACACCAGTACTCCTAGGGACTTGGCTGACTCTTTGGAAGGTGCAATAGATATGCAGGAACTTAGTTTGGCTGTACAAACTATGAAAATGAAAAGGTCCAGGAAAGTCCAGGAAGAGATGGTTTGCCAATTGACTTCTTTAAAAAAGAATTAAAGAAATTGTAGTTTTAATTCTGAAGTCTGTAAATGAAATTGACCAAAATAACAAAATGTCAGATTCTATGGTACTTGGCATTGTAACATGCCCACCTAAACCAAATAAAGAATAACGTCATTTGAAAAATTGGAGACCAATTTAACTTTTAACTAGAAAGTGTGTTTACGCGTAAAAACAGATGTCTCCCCCTTCTTCCATTATTGGAAGTGTCAGCTTAAACACTGTTAACATGCACCAGCTAAACCCACATATGGTAATACTGGACTCTAATGCAATCTATGTGACACCAAAGTTGTTTAGGGTCTTCATGTATGTGGACATCTAGACTATGTGCCCAATATGTGTACTAAGTTATGTGTAAGAATACCAAGTGCTTCCAGAGCTATGCTCCAGAAACCAAAAGGACAAAATTTCGACACACGGTTGCCATGGAAACGGAAAATATTATTTTCAGAAAATTAAAACCCTGAAAAAGCACAACTAGGCTGTGCGTTCTGTGTGTTTACAAATTGTTGTGAAAAAATACTGAACGGTTCCAGAGTTATGCTTCGGAAATGAAAATGACAGTTTCCTCTCTTAGTTGCCATGGAAATGGAAAATAGTGTTTTTCTGAAAATTCAAAGCCCGAAAAGGCACATCTAGACCACGTGCTCAATACAGTATGTGTACCATGTTATGTGTAAGAATACCAAGTGCTTCCAGAGCTATGCTCCAGAAACCAAAAGGACAACATTTTCATACTGTTTCCATGAAAACGGAAAATATTATTTTCAGAAAATTAAAATCCTGAAAAGGCACAACTAGACTGTGTCCTGTTTTAGCAAATGTTTGTGGGAAAAACCTGAGCAGTTTTAGAGTTTATGCTTCGGAAATGAAAATGAGTTTCCACTTTTAGTTGCCATGGAAACGGAAAATAGTATTTTCTAAAAATTGAAACCCCGAAAAGGCACATCTAGACCATGTGTCCAATATGTGTACCAAGTTATATGGAAGAATACCAACGTATGCTCCAGAAACCAAAAGGACAAATTTCTTTTAACTTTGTTGCCATGGAAACGGAAAATATTAATTTCGGAAAATTGAAACCCTCAAAAGGCACAACTAGGCTGTTTTTGTCTGTGTGTTTACAATTTTTTGTGAAAAAAAACTGAGCGGTTCCAGAGTTATGCTTCGGAAATGAAAATGACAGTTTTCACTCTTAGTTGCCATGGAAACGGAAAATATTATTTTCTGAAAATTC
>JAUELE010111222.1:0-14597 GCA_031471655.1 Diodora aspera
ACGCCAGGAAGACCGTTACATCACCCTCACAGCTCTGAGGATCGCCACACCACTGCCAGTGCGCTGCGCAACAACCTATGAGCAGTAACAGGAACATCTGTGTCAGCCAAGACAGTTATTAGACGTCTGCGTGAACGAGATATCCGAGCACAACGATCAGTTGTACGTCCACTTTTGAAACAGCGTCACAGGATACACATACTGGCTTGGACCAGAGAGCATGTGAGGTGGGATAACCACCGCTGGTCACTTGTGCTGTTCCCCGACGAATTACGCTTTAACCTTTTCTTTAAAAAACGGAAGAATCCGTCTGTCGACGTGCAGGAGAACGTTTCCATGCAGCCACAGTGCTAGTGCACGATCGTTTTGCTGGAGGGTCTCTGATAGAGTGGAGTGGGATTACCATGAAGGTGAGAACTGATCTGATTGTCATTGTCGGTACACTCACAGGGCAGAAATACAGGGACGACGTTCTCCTTCCGGTCGTGATACCATTTCTGAGGAACATGCGTGGCCGCCCAGTACTCCAGGATGATAACTCCAGACCTCATCGGGCACGAATTGTAACACATTGTCTCCAACAGCACAATGGTGACAGAATGGATTGGCCAGCATTGTCTCCGAACCTCAACCCAATCGAGGACTCGTGTGACATTCTGCAGAGACAAGTTACAGCAAAAACACCGCATCCACAATCACCTCCTGGTCTTGAACGTGCCTTGCCTGAGGAATGACAGCGGATTCCTCAGGCAGTTATTGGTAGGATCATCCGCAGCATGCAGAGTCGTTGCCAGGAATGCGTTAATGCTAGAGGACGCCATGCGCAATACTGAGGTCACGTGTGTTACTGACATGATATGATATATCCTATGAACTTTGTCATAAAGATGCTGTATGCTAGGTTGTACAGCTTTTTATCAGTATGTGTAACTGCTAGAGGTGTGTCATTGCCCCCAAAGAGTTACGTGGCCGAATTAAGGCCAATACAAGGTCATTTTAAAGAATTTATCCTGATATGGTAATTATACACTATGCTCTCTATTAAAACCCACATTTCAGCTTCCTAATTTTCTTAGAAAGCCTCACATTTTTGGGGATATGGGGTTCAAATGCAATCCCAAACTAGTTTAAGTAACAAAGATGCTGTGTACTTCAAATCTCATAAATGTGTGTGTCCATTAGAGGTGTGACGTCAAATTGTTTACAGACGAACGGACGGACGAATGGACAGACAGACGCTGAAATTTTCAACTATACTAACAACCAACGTTGAGATCAGTTGAGTTACATGTAAAATGGTAAGAGCGATTTTGGAACACACACAGGCGCACGCAAAAGGCGCACACACACATATGTGTACATATTGGATCAGCAAGAAATGTCGTTAAGACTCACGCTCACACGCTCACATACACATGAACACTCGCACGCTCACATGCGCACCAACACACGCACACACGTCTGCACACATACACAGACATTAAATCACAAAGCCATGCATTTAAGACTCCAAACGTCATTTGCCCACCAAACCCTAATGAGAAAAGATTGATTACAATTCACGTCGATGGGTATTAACATTTGCAGCACCTTATTTCATTACAGCTTAAGGCCATGCTTACTACAATTTACCGAAGTGTTGCATTTCACCGCAGTTTTTTATTACAGTTCATCGCAGTTATTACAATTTACGTCGTTTATTGCAATAATTATTCACCTCGCAATCGACTGCATATTTATAATTATGATCAGTTGAACCAAATTTTCAACTTGTTACAAGCTGAACGTCTCCTTTCACTTATTGCCATTAAGATGGGAGGTTGGACACGTCTTTCACTTACTTCGATATGCGAAGCAGAGCTGCTTTGTAGTCTGATTTCATCTTCAGTGAAAAGTGTCGGAACATAAACGGCGGCATGGTAAAGGATTTTGACATGGATTCGAAGATGACTTGAATGTCGTCCAGTATTTGTTGATGTTCAGGTTTTATATCCGGATCCAGGTAACCAAGACGTTCGTTGAAGGCAACCAAGCTTATACCTGGAGGATATGTAATACACGACATAATTTCTCGCTCTCGGGAACTGAAATATATTTCCAAAGTAGTGTATGCTATGTACTAAACATTAAAGCAAGTTATCGACCGAGGTTTAAGTGGCTTATAAATGACCCAAGTGGACTTTCAAACCCCACCCCATCCCCCGGACACACGCACTGTTTTGGGTGCAGGAAGATGCTAGCTACTAGATGCTAGCAGGATGTAACCAGTCATCTGAAACATCAGAAGTTATTAAGAGTTAGATGTTTTCTTCGAATAACCTGGACCTTAATGCAAGTTCACAATGATCGGCAGGGAAAATAAATCTGAAAGGTCTTTCAGTAGGCAAGCTAAAAGCACTTAAGTCCCAAGGAACGATAACTCCATAAGTAACCCATGTCAAGCCTAGCCTCCTTTTCTCACCCCTCCCAATTTAGGGGGTACAAGGCTCAAGTGTAAACATATTCCACTATGTAAGCCATCTCCCAAATATGAACGTCCTACCTCCCCACATTCAAAAGGTACAGTAGAAAAATCGCTAACCAAAAAGTTAAAGTTTTCTTGACTCAAGGTGAAACTGACTGATGGGAGTAGTTGAAACTGCAAGGTATTTCAGAAAGGTATTTACCAACCAAATATCAGAATCATACCTCAATCGCTTTTAAAGTTGCTGGGTCTTAAACAATACGTTAACTCGCTGTGCACAAATAAAACCAATGAAGTTACGCGTACCCCCATTCCTCCACCCTCAATTCAGAAGGTAAAATGTGCCAGTGTTAACATTCTGCAGTCACATTCAGGAGTAAAGCCATCTTTCAAATATGAAAGGCGTACCTCCCTAACTTCAGAAGTTACAAGATATTAGAAAAATAGTTTTGAGGCAAACGTTTACTATGTGTAACCTTGACCTTGACCCAATGTCAAACTGGCTGGAACTGAAAGGTATCACAGTAAGGAACCAAATAGCATAACGATACCTCATACACTTCAAAAGTTACTGGGATTTAAAATGTCGTCCACGGACGCCGCCGACGACGCTGGGTGTATGACAATAGCTTTACAGACATTTGTCCCGGCGAGCTAAACGATATTTTGTGTGCAGTTGAATCAGTTATGAATTTGCGAAATGTACCAGCTGGCACTCGAGTGTCCAGTATCTCATTTACTTATATGCAAGACGCAATAAGACAGCTGAAAACTACATTTTTTATATTTTCAAAAGCTCTTGCTTGTAGTTTGTTCTTGGTCACAATGACGACGACAAGACTAAACAATCTGTTATGCGTTTGAAATTCATACAGAACGACTTTTTGCACACAGCACTGCACAGACTGCTCTAGACTGCATACTGACGATCAAGTTTACATCAATTTTGATGACCTGTAAAATAAAAACCGTAACTCAAAAGATAATGGTTTAATTAATTCTGTGTATTCAATTGATAAATTGTTAATCATGCTAAATATCGATAGCATGGTGCCAGCGAAGACCCGGCAGGCAGTGTATCTGATTGAGGTTGCCAAAGGTCAGTTTTCACAAAGTTTGAGAATGAGATGCGACCATATTATTGGGTAAAGCACAAGAGTTACTGAAGATTCAATGGAGAAATCATCTTCAATATCGCGTGTTACCTCCTCAGGCAAGAATAAAGGCCTCAATGCGCCGTCTCACGTCTGATGACGTTTGCCGGAATGCGTTGCCAAACATTATGCAAGGCGTTTTCTAGTTCCTGTAGGTAGTTGAGCTGATTTGGTCGTCTTCTCATCTCTCTTCCAAGATGGTCCCATAAATGTTCGATGGGAGACATGTCCGAAGAACGCGAGGGCCACGGCAGTAGGGGCACGTTGGCGTTGTTCAGAAAGTTCTGAGTGAGTCGGGCAGTGTGTGGACGAGCGTTGTCTTGCTGCAACAAGAACCCCCTTTGTTGTCTCTGGATAAATGGCACTGCTACTGGCCTGAGGACCTCATCAATTTACCGCTGTACATTGAAATTGCCATGGATTACAACCAGTAGCGACTTTTGATCATCAAATATTCCGCCCCAAACCATCGGCCACCACCCCCGTGGGGTTCGACATCTTGTACGGAGCCTGGGGCTATTCGTTCTCCCACACAGCGATAAATACGGACTCTCCCATCTGCATGGAACAAGTTAAACCTGCTTTCATCCGTGAACAAGACACGTTGCCATTCTCGCCGCTGCCAGCGTCGTACACGTCGAGCCCAGTGTAGTCAGTTTTGTCGATGTTGGGGACTCAACACCACCCCACGTAGAGGTCTGTATGCTTTAATGCCAGCAGCACGCAGTCGTCTTCTCACTGTGTGGCGACTGACAAGGTGACCCAATGCCGTTGCTGCTGTTTCCGTTACTGTCAGGAACCGATTTATTAAATGTAAGGTTCGCAGATAGCGATCTTCTGCAGGGGTGGTAATGCGTGGTCTCCCGCTCCGAGGCCGGTCAGTTGTGTCACCAGTCAGGTTGTACCGTTGGATCAGTTTGTTAATGGTCTGTCGTGAGCAGCCGAAGGTTCTGGCAATTTGGACGTGGGATGTCCCCAACATGACCATACCAATGGCTCTCTCTCTCTCTCAACTGCAGTTAAACGTGGCATAATCTCACTGTGCCTTTTGTTCATGTGATTGTGTCTGTCACATTCAGTCGAGTTTTCTACTGATAACTGCATGGATGTTCCATGCAGCACCAAAAGCATGGTTTCTTGTTTATTTATCCTCGCATGTGCAACAGCGGCTGTATGGCATTAGTTCTTTGGAAACGCGTGTACTGCGTTTGGATGATGTGTTTGCATCAAGTCACAAACATTTGAAAACATTCGCTTCTTAGTTATTCAAAAAATTCCGACGTAAACTTTCTTTTGATCGTCAGTATACATCAAAATTATCTTCATTTTAGCATAAAATTTAATTACATGGGGTATTTCATTATGGATAAAGTGCGTCATAATTAGCTTAAGCTGTCGAGGCATGTTAGATGGCTAATTGTGCTCTACAGCAGCCTTATCAATGGCCAATGGTTTAGGTTTGTACAATCAATATCAGCCCAAATATGGGATATACATTATTAATAAAAATCAGTCATGGTAGAATGGAGACAAACCTATTCTGTTTCTGTTTCCCAATATGTGCTGTATCTTCCAGTCGACCGTGCAGTTAGATGTTACATTTGAAAGAAAAGGCGATTGCGTTCTGTTTTTCAGATGACATTTAATTTCATGGTCAAATCTACGATACACGACTCGAGAAACGAAAACAGAGTAGCTTTATCTCCAAATTGTAGTTAAACAATAATGACAGTGCTGTGGAAGTTCAAAAGTAAGTTAGCATATAGAGTTTTTAGCCTAACAAGTTTACCATGCATGTCGTACCTATATTTTAGCTAGGCTTACAAAAAATGTTTTTGTTGTTGTAACTAACTGCAGGAATATTTCTGTATCTGCACGGGTAGGTTGTATTCCACCGAATAAAGCTGGCATTTGAAGAGCAATGATTTAGTTGTCACCCCCTGTGACGGTGTCACTCGGTGCGGTCTAACATCAGAGACAAAGCCGATGTATAGAAGGTGATACGACATACCATGCTTGTTATGCCCACGTTTTGTTTCATACTATGCCCACGTTTTGTTTCTATCCCATTGCAGCCTAATATTGATGTTTTGTGGCCTATGTATAACGAATGAAGATGAAACATTTCAAAACACATTATCGAGTAGACGAAAGTGATTAAGACTTTTAAAACAAATTAATAATGAACGTTTAACGTGATGTTGCCAACAGCAATTCATTTGATTTCTCAATTGTTTGGCTCTTATTCTCTGGGAAATAACAAATAGCAGTACTGACGACCTAGATACCGCTGTCATTGTACATAGTCTTGCCCCGTACATGTATCGCACCTAGATGATTGATTGATTGATTGACTGATTGCTTCACATGCAGTTACAATGCACAGGAACATCCAATAAGCTATGACAGACAGTTCGCCGTCATCTTATGGATTCTGCAACAGTGCCCAGATTCAGTGGCTTAAATATCTGAACAACTATAATCTTTTATTCAACCTACGTCATTGGAGAGATATGGCGCTTGGAATGGTCTATCATCTGCAAAAAGGTGCAACGAACTCGAGTTATTTATTGTCAGGTTATCGCTGTTTGATGTTTTGCGATTTTGAGAATGTTCCATTTTGGCCCATCTTTGAACCCAATGTCTGCTCAACCAATCGACATTCGAGAAACAACAACATTAATTTTCATCAAGTTAGAACACACACCGAAACATCGCCCAAAGAAAATTAAGAAGTGGTGATCCATAAATGTTGTTGTTCCTCTATGCTAAAATCCAAAACAAGCAAGCAATCGACATTAGACAAATCGCCATTATTGTATTTTCTCCCAAACATGTCTGTCACTTAGAACCGTGATTGATTAGCTCGCATACAATTACGAATTTCAGAACATCCCATTATCACGTACACTTCAGTCGTCATTCCGATTCCGTAATTATGACTACGCCTCTAGTTTTGTTTCCTTCCTCTTCCCGTTGTCTCTGGTGTCGTAGTATTTTATATATTTTCTCCACTGGAATATCCTTTACAAGGTTATGTCGTATAGGACAGCTTATCTACATGTATTGTTCGGTCAGTACCGCCTGTTCCGTATCATTAGATAAATCTTGAATATTTAAACGAGTTCATTTAATTGATTCCAAATTAGCAATTTCTCATTTCAAACCCTGTTTTATATATCCAGCTTATTTAAATACCTTGTGATTGTAATGGGTATTGATTTGATGAACTGCTTTATGTAGATTTCAACACGATTCCCATGCTTTCGTGTGCCGAAATAAATTGTAATTCACGTGCAAAACGTGCAGTATTCGTAGTCCCAGCAGAACACAGAAACCAAAAACCGACCATGTTTTCCGCGGAATTCGGCTGCAAGTTCGATAGCACCACAGCACACAACAGTGGGCTCTTATAAATAAGGGGGGGGGGGGGGGCTGGTCTACTTTCGTCGCCCCGAACTCTGACACTATGTAATTTTAAGTGTATTGTATGGTATGTTTCTAGCTTTGTATTATATTAATGATCATGTATTATTACTTTATCCTACTCCATATTTGACATAAGTTATACCCCGATTGTTGATGGCAGCACTTTGATGTTCAGACCAGACTCTTGACTGGACTGGTAAGTTGGCATTATTGATTAACAAGACAAACTGCAACGTTCACAGTCGAGAATTGTTAATTCTTAAAAATAACTTTTCTTTGGAACGACCAATAAAATGTTTTCATGGCCTCAATATCATTGGGGCGCGCGGGATGACGCAGTGGTTAGCGCGTCGGCCCAGCAATCTGCCAGCCTTGGCGGTTATGGTTCCGAATCCCGCTCCGTTATCTCTCTATCAACCTGGAGAGACAGTAGCCCCGACACCGACGTGATGTTGGTGAGCCGTTGTATCTACATATCTACATACAACACAACTTCATGCAGGCATATCAGGCGCAGAAGTGAGTACATGTACAACAATGAGTATTTTGCGGATATCAAAGTGCATTACAACTCCCTTTAGTTATGGAGTTTTCGAAAATTGTAAAATAACATGTCAAGTATTTCAATGTCATAAAAACCAAATTTAAATTCAAACGTGGAATTTAACATGAATAGAGGGTACTGAATATATGAATGATATATCCCCATATTTAGTTAAATGCTGCCCTCACCGGCTTCTTTCAAGATTATCTGTGATCAACACTGTATAGAACTTTAAAAGGGTGGGGGAGGTATTTTAGTAGCCCAACACCCATATATGACTTCAAAGAGGGGGATGGGGTACTCCGACTCCCCTCGATCTGCCTATGATTTTTATAAACACATGACATGATCACAAGTGACGCTCCGAGGACAGACACCATCTACTGTAATCCTGACACACATGCCTGAGACACTGGTTGAAGGAATGGATGCTGTTGGCAGGTGGAAGCATGCAGATGTACCAGCACCGTTAGGATAAACAAAAGAGGAAGGCAAAGATGAAGGTAGTTGTCGGTAAAAGGAAACCTGAAAATAATAATAGAATGACAATAACAATTATCATAAACTAATAATAATATTGTAATAATTTATAGTGCGCCGAATCCATACACTTTATGCATGTTGAAGGAGCTACACATTACCAGTAGATACAGACGTTATATTACGGCTGTCAATTATAGTAGTAAAAATGTCCAGGCTGTTTGAGGTGCTTATGTGACGGGGCAGGGAATTCCAAAGTTCGGGTACAATGTGGGATAAAGATCTGTAGTCATAAGAATTAAGTCTGTAGTGTGGAACTGCCAGATGGTAATACTGGGATTTGGGTTCGCGGATCTCAGTATATGATCAAATGTTTCAAAATTCGGAAAAGATAACGTTTACAGTCTTAATGGATCCATCTCCCGTATTGTCAGTTGAAGATAACAACATTGACAAACAACAACGAAAGTGTCCATTTATGATGAGTTTAAACAACAGTTTCCATGAAAGTATACACGCCGTCACGTCATCAATTCTGCGAGGGCAATCTACATTGACGAAGCATGAATCTGAAAGGTGACATTTCCTACATTCCGAAACACTTCTCCACACATATGACACCATTTACTAACACGTTTTAACAATCTTTGAATAGACGTACTTTCTGTTCGAGAAGATTGCAAATAATCATCGTTACTACTCCATGCTAATGTTTAAATGTTGAATGATTTTATATGATGGTCTATTGCATAAACCATCCCCAAAGCATGCTTATGTAACACATCCAAAAAGTGCGCCAGCCAAAATCACCGTCACCGAAAACGTCGACAGAGTACGAGTATATTTAATCATATATTACGATGTTATATTTCAACTGTAGGCATTAATGTACCATTTTCGGTTTCGAAGTTAATTGGGCTGTCTTGAAAACAACATTAAAAAATGACTACATGTGAGATTGGGCGTGCACCTAAAACAGCCAAACAAACAAAGAATCCTATTATATTGTGAAACAGTGACGAAAAAATATGCGAAAATCAATTAAACGTATAAATGACAAATGATAATTACTAAAAAACTATTAATTTACTAAAAAGTCACTAAAAGACGAAATTCGGAATCGTTTAACGGTTATAAACTGATGGTTATTTGTGTTTAAAGAGTTAGACACATTGCATTTGTAAAACCTACCATTGTTTCTTGAACGAAATGAGCGTCCATCTCCACTTGTTCTGTTTGTGTTACCGGAAGTTCGTCGGACCATGAGATACAGCTGACCCGAGTAGGCCACCTTGTAGAAGGTATTTGCAGCACGTCTTGACAAAGACATGGAGACCATGTGGTTGCCGGGCCACTGGATTTGCAGTCGTTTGGGGGAAGATGTTCCAAGTCCAAAATGAGCCACGGGTTCCATCTGACAGAGGTAGCCAGAACCTCCGTCAATGATCCTTCTCCGCTCAGTGTCATCCTCCAGGGTGATGATGACGAGGGCACCTCGAGCTGGTGCCCCTGCTTCTGTCAAAGGCATGATTCGGATCCAGTCGTTCTGTCCACCAAGCATGACATTGTAGATGGTGAGTGGTTGAGCTCTGGACTCGCCATGGGCGACCAGAAGCTCTAGCTGTCCGTCTTCATCAATGTCGGCAACAGCTGCACCTGTAAGGCAGAGAAGCAAATGTTAGATTCTTGGTCGCCTGAGATGTTGAAATTGCTTGGGTCATCGAAATGATGATCTGGAAGATCTGATACAGCCTCCTACAAGCCGTCGTCAATGGACGCAGTTCTGTTTCCACGGTAACCGCAGACAAGACATCCAATGGTATTTAACAATACATCAAATGGTATTTAACAAGACATCCAATGTTATTTAACAAGACATCTAATGGTACTTAACAAGACATCAAATGGTATTTAACAAGATATCCAATAGTATTTAACAAGACATCAAATGGTATTTAACAAGACATCAAATTGTATTTAACAAGACATCCAATGGTATTTATCTGAGCCTCTTTTGCCTCTATTATTAAATCTGGATGTAAAAAATCAATATTTAATTCCAACCGATCTCACTTAAACTAACCCTCCTTAAAGATTCCTTCTTATAAAGATTTGAGGCAGCGAAGACAGCGCCATAGGACCCGTACTGAAGCAAAATCATCATGAAGATTCGAGCACGCACCTCTTCGGCCATGGAAATAAATTAATCCCATGCAATTGGCAACCTGTCCTGGCTGTTCGTAAGTCTAAGAGCCTTTTATAAAAAGGGTTCATGACACTTCCAAAGAAAACTATATCCATATCACAGATACAGGGGTAGTACCAGGAATTCCCCGACCTGGGGGGGTACCGACAAAGGAGGTTAAAGACGATCATTTGCTAAGCTATAGACACAGATTTTCATAGACACAGGTCCTTCCACCGCTGGTGCCACTCATGCATAGGTATATATCGTGTTTCCATGATTCATCCTAAAACGGCACTACACCAAACACGGCGCCACAAATTAGATCTAGCTTTAGGCGCTGGTAATTTTTTTATGGGCGAAACACACAAAATTAACCCTAATTCTAAACTTACCCTAAGCCTGAATTTAAAGAGGATACTGTGTACAAGGCTGGTTTTAGAAACAGCGGGGCCCAATTGCAGCTACTTGGATGGGCCCAATTGGCAGCTAAAAATGATACAGACCCCCAAGTACAAAGATGAGATAAACCTAATTAAATAGAAAGTGTTGACATACATTTTGACGAATATTGTATTTTGTTACACACCTGTCCCATACATGTCAATTTCATTAGCATCGCCGATCTTTTTTTTTCGGATGTCAACCTTGTGTCCATAAGGTATAACTTCAAACAGACTGTTGTAAGTTGGCACTACGATGTTGTTAAATGGTTGGTACACGATGTTGTTCTGGAATACCTCCAAGACACCATCGTTGTCGAAGTCTGCGGCGATAACAGTTCTTATGGGAGAGGTTGCTGAGAAGTCGGGGGATATGAATCCAACATCCTGTTACATAAGGAAAAGGAGAAAAGTTAAGAATTACAATTACACCAAAAGAGTTTGCGTTTGTGGAGACGGTGTATGTACTCATGCGTGGATGTGGAAAGAAAGTAAAGACCTTATGTTTGGGTCGTGTATCGAAGTTGTATTTTCGTTATCAAATTGTCATTTATCAATTCATTTCCATAAAAATATTAAAGTTGGATATGTGTTCCCGAACGCTAAAATAGGTCTGGAGCTGTCTGTGTGAAATAAATAACGTAGACTGTAAGGCATACATTTTAACATGTTATGCCTAATTAAAAGTGTATGCCTAATTAAAAGCGTCATATCAAGGAAACTAGGTCATGTCAAAAATCGTAAGATCAAATGTCACATGGATCAAAGATCAGAAGACGGGGGATACAGATGATGTCACTCATGGGGTCCGTCACCCACCCCCTTCCTCGTCTCCCCTTACCGTTACTGACCTCAAACATAGGAAGCGGTCCGTGAGGCCTCTGCAAGTATAGACGATGCGGACCAAGCCAGTTGCCGTATGTGATATCCATCAGGCCGTCGTTGTTAAAGTCAGCTAATGCTACTCCTCTGCCGTTATTACCTGCGTCAGATATTCCTGCAACATGTCACACGTGCGTATGAGCGTATGTACAGGTCTTGAAATTACAGCCTATTTAGTAACCTGTTAAATATTAATTGATGGCTGCATCTGGCGATGCGTTTTGGGGTATACTTCCACATCAGTTACTTTCCATATTGTTGCCGTTATTTTTTGGTATGATTATTCACGTCATGGACAAGGTTACAGACATTGCGTTCCTCGTTTACATCTTTATTACTTCGGCTACGGACATAACCATCAACACCTGACATCATTATCATCATTATCACCATTATGATCAACTAGTAATAAGGTTCAGACTAACATAACCATCACCCAAACACATGACACCATCATCACCAATGTGTAAAAGGTTCAGACTGACATAACCATCACCCAAACACCTGACATCATCATCACCATCAACTATTAAAAGGTTCAAACTGACATAACCCTCACCAAAACACCTGACACATCGTCATCATCATCACCAACTAGTGAAATGTCTTCACTATCCTACCTGCTTCACGTGCCACGTCTTCAAACGAACCATGACCGTCATTTTTATAGAGACAGTTGTCTCCCGGATTCGTATTGCCCTCGTTGACAAAAAATATGTCCGAGTGTCCGTCGTTTCCAATGATAGGACCGACAGCTATGCCATGCCCACCTGAAATAAGAATTTAAACAAACATAATCATTGACATAAAGCATGCGAATCTTCTGGTGAAAAACTGCACTTAATCTGTACCCATATACGATATAATACTTATATATATTCATGTTATAAATTATTCTAGTTAATCCCTGTACTTTACCATATCTGTATGTATATGCTTGTGACGCTTTGAGCGTAGTCTTTGCATTGTGAAGGTCAGCGCCTTTTATACAAATAGTCTTTTATTATTATTATTATTACCCAGAGCATTTATATTCTGTCTTATATCTATTTCCTAATTTTATATTTGCAGCATTAGCACCAATACCATTATTGGTTTGTTTGCTGCCAGAAAATAGTGGAGGGTGGGGGAATCTTTGGACAATAATTGCGTAGGTCCTTATGGCGTAATGAATTCCCTAACAATATTTAAACTGGGCATTTTCTTTAAACACGGTATTATCTATTTCGTAGATCCCTATGGCCTAAACAATTCAATGTTTCTCGTCTTCGCTCCTACGCAAAAAGAATGCGATGATGCAATCTTCCTTTTTTTTTCTTTTTTTTTTGTGACGGACTATTCTATAATCAGCTGTATGAACAGATAAGAAAATACTATTTCAGCAAAACAAACTTTTAATAACTTAAAACAAGAAAATAAATGGTTTCCTGAGAAAAAAATGTCAAAATTATAATCCGGAAAACAGAGTTACATGCACCTGCCCTTGGCAATTAATATCCGGGGGGGAAAAAGTTCACGCGGGGGGCTGGGGGGGGGGGGGATAGGGCCGAGATTAACGCGCGCTGAGACCAGAAACAAAAAACGTTTTTTAGGCCTAATGACACGTTTTAATTTTAATTTCGATTAACAACATTTGGGTGGATTATTTCACACGTGATATAATATTCACCTGTTGTCTTGTTGACTCCGACAATATCCCCAACACTGGCAAGGGCTATTGTTCCACTAGCAACGTCTGAGGCGGCCTCATTCATTTCTATGAGCGCAAAGCGTCCTGATGATCCTGTCAATAATTATGTGAGAATTAGAAACAAGCCTTGGATTTATAATACACAACAAACATAATCTGTTCTGACGTCCTAAAGACACGATATGACTGAAAAATATATAATCTATATTATCCAACCCTATGTGTCTTTGTGTCAGTGTTCATCAAAGTCTCTGCTGTCATGGATTGTCATTTGGCTTCGTCATGCTAAAACAACCCTGTCTTGAATACATATTACTTAAGCTATGTAACATAAGTTTGTTTTTTTCTCGGGTCGTATTTCAAATTCTTGGTATAGTTTATTTGGAGATCAGTGTATACATGTCAGGTAATGAATCCAGTTAAATATTTATTTCGTAATTTAGTATAAATAAATGGATAAATGAATACATAAATAATAAATAAATAATAAATCACGTTTATTTCGTAATTTAGTATGAATTAATAAATAAATAAGTGAGTAAATAAATAAATAACGTTTAGTTCGTAAAGTAGTATAAATAAATAAATAAATAAATACCTCGAGCATAAGTCGCCAACAGAAACCCGTACTTTCCATTTCCTTTCCTATCTACACAAGCCACAGATCTGCCTGCGTACATGTGTGATATACCCTGATTAACGCTGTCATCATAAATATTCTCATACCTGAAACAAATGTGACAGAGATTTTGGCGCTATACGTGATGATGTAGGTATATACCACTGAAGAAATATTTGTGTCAACGTTTGATTAAAAACAAAAACCAAATCAATCTGACACCATACAAAGCTCGCTACACCTTTCCTCGCCAGTCACCTTTCCCACTTAACGCATGCGCAGAGATACGCAACAGTGTGGTTGCTCGTTTCATTTTTAACCCATGGACGCGTCCCGTAGATCCATAAAGCTTCTCTTGTCATTTAACGACTTTATTCGCTGGAATGAGTTAGTATCTTTACTAGTTCATATTTCATAAGTAAACATCCTCCAAACCTTCTGTTAACATAGACTTTTAAATTTCTGGGTACTATATTTTAAACTTACTCTTGTGTTATCAATGCACATAGACCATTTCCCCGATTTTTGTTATCAATTAAAGGTCTCTGTCTCCCTATCTGTCTGCTACACCAATCGTAGCTACTCGTCTCTTTCCGTTCTTTCCGTGACCTATCAGAGGACTCGTATGCTCCTCGAGACCCGACATGCGGAAAATTTACGCATGGCGGCCGAATGACAATCGGAATTGGTAGGGTCCGATTTCGTAT